>WNGS01093506.1:0-17816 GCA_020271785.1 Procambarus virginalis
TCAACAAATCAGATTGACAGTTTTATGGAGGACCATCTGAAAAACATTGAAGATCCAAAGACCATTACCAATTGCTTACAGATGACGCAGAATGCCTCGTAACAAGACTCGAGCAATCACTTGTGTAATAATGGAGAAGATCGTGCAGCAGACCACAGTTATATAAGAAACAGTACAAAACAAGACGGAGCACAAGAGGACAAACACATGGACATACAGACTACCACTAACAGATCAGACCATCAAGATCCCCAAAAGCAACTGTAGGAAGCAGTGGCGAATCAAGATCAACGGAATCTTGTAATACAATAGACACCTATGAACAATCAATTCAGTCCGATTTGCAACGACACTGCTAGTGAAGTGGACACTATGGTTGTTGATTCCGAAGAGGCGTTCTACTAGGAAAGGCATCACCAACAGAAACCGTTCTGTTCATTACGAATTCTGCATTGAAACAATGTCTTGGAAAAAAGCACTTCTGTAAGCTGCAATCGGCACAAAAGCAGAAGTAATAGTTTGCAAGAATCTGTCTACCCAGCCATGAAATCCATCAAATTAGCTGGACAACACCAATGTATTATACCGCATGAAGAAGGGAGACGAAGGGTTAATGATCCTCGTCAAGTAACACCATACCAAGCAAGAAAATAGACCCAGATTCGTGTGGTGATGAGTAGAGGTATTAACAGTAACAGTGAATATGGCAATTATTGAGTTTCTCGTATATAACGTCTAAAAGCCCCTATATGTAAACTAGCAGAGGAAGTGCTTGCCATGAAGATGCACGATATAATTATTACATGGAATTTTAATACTTATAATCACTAGGTAGATGTGACTGGGCCAGCCAATGCAGAAGAGCCATTTAGCTAAAGTTCTGTGAGAAGTACCCAAGATTACACTTCTCAACCCTGAAGAAACACCCCCCCCCCTCCCTTATACATTCAAGGAGGTTCTCAAGTTTATCGCAACTGCATTCAAGCATCAGGCGAAGTGTCAAGTAGACCCGGTGATCTCTAGTGACCACTATGCTACTATCACAACACTAAACATAGAAAGATCTCCTACACCACCCACACACAACCTACGTGGAATGTAATAAAACCCAACTGGAATATATACCTGGACGAGCTTGAAAAATGGCATACTACATACTCTCCACCTAAGGATTTGGACATGTGAGACCAATCTCCAGGAAGCCATTACAGCTGCTGAAACAGTTATTTTAGTCATCATTCCAGGAAACAAAACGAATATAGGATGAAATAATATTCCACAAGTAGTGGTATTTTGGTAGTGAAGTTAGAGAACAAAACCCCAGAGTCAACAGAAAACATCTCTTAGAGAAACCGCACACCAGAAAAGAACTGCTAAGAGCAGTGATGTATGAAGCTAGACTAGTTTCTAAAGAGGAAGCAAGATGGTTTGAGTGGCGTCACTCTAAATGAACATAGTAGGTCTTTGAAAGATATGGGGGGCAGATTAAAAACAGTTAGGTCGACCACCTCGACAACATGCATGTATTTAACCATTGCAGGAGGCTGAGTGACTTGGTGTCCAGTTTACAGAAGAAGCTTCATATCAGCTTCTTGCAATGGTCAGAAGGCAGAAAGGAAAAACAGAAGAAGTTGACGGCCATTCGAAAGAGCATAGCTACAAATGACGAATGTGACTACTAAACAAGAACTAATCAGAGCCAAAAAAAGTGGCACTGACACTGCACCAGGTGTTGATAACATTACATACTCAGTGATTGCACATGCAGGTCGTGATGGAGAACAAGGGAAATTGTACGTTATCAATGCATCTTGTGAGCTCGACAAACTACCGACCTCTTGGAAGAAAGCACACATTCCGATTACTAAACCGAACGACCCTGGCAATCAGACTAATTTCATTAACATAATGAATTAGTAAAATTGCTGGTCTTAGAGGCTACTGTGAAAGACTGGAGACCTGCCTAAGAATATACTTGGTTTTACTAGAGGAGTTGGTACTGGAAACTGCATAGCAACATTACTAGGAAGAGTCGACTCGGGTTCGGTTATATATAGTGATCTTCCCTGATCTAGAAAAAGCATTCGAACTTGGAGGCCAACAAGCATTTTTACACAAGTTAATTATAAAAAGTCCGAAAATACCAGCATGGATTAAAGATTCTTAGTCACAGATGTGCCAGAGTAAAGCTGAAAGGCCAAGGGTCAGACTACACTGGTATGAGAATGGAACTCCACAAGGAGTCCTGCTCAGTCCTATTCTTTTTAACATCCATATAGAAAACCTCGTTACCATGACATTTGCAGGAGTTAAATTGGTAAGGTATGTCGATGATAGAGCAGTAGTCGTCACAGGTCCTTCACTTATGAATAAAGCACAAGTGGCGCTAGATAAAGTAACATCTGAATTCAGTATTTTTTGACAAAAAAATATCGGCACAGAAATCTAGAGCAAAGAGACTAGGTGACTGCACTCACAGGCTAAAAGACTCGAAAGCCCCTGGTGTGGATGGAATCAAATCCAAAGTCTTGAAGGAACTGGCAGAAGAACTATGCCTACCACTGAAACTACTTTACACAAAATCTCGGGACCAAGTAGTAGTCCCCCTAGATTGGAAATACGCAAATGTCACCCCTATTGAAAAAAAGGCAGAAAGAGCTCGGTATAAAATTGCCAAACAATCGGCTAGACATCATACATCTGCAAACTCATGGAGAGAATTCTCAGGGACGGAGTCATTCACATCTTTGTGTTCAATCTTGTTCAATCGGAACCACACGACTGTTAAAAACACATTTTGCCTTACAAACTTGCTCACATTTTTGCAAACGGTAACCAGCTACTAAAAGGCCTTCCAGTGGATGTAGTATACATGGATTTTGCTGAGTTTTGATAAGGAACCACATGAAAGACTGACAAGTAAATTATAGGTCCATAGAATAAATACTAAAATATTAGAATGGGTAAAACAATCGCTGAAGGAAAGAAAGGGGTTTTCTAAATGTGCTGTAATGGAAACGAAACTGAATGGAGAAATGTGGTCGGTGGGGTACCACAAGGGTCCATTTTGGGACCTACCCTTTTTGTCATAATGATTGACAGATGAGAATATTACAAACCACATCATGAAATTTGCAGATGACGCAGAGTTATGGTAAAGTGGAAAAATGACACTGATATTAATTAAAACCTTAAAAAGAGAGCAACATGAACTCCACAAATAGTCAGAATACTGGCAAATGCTCTTTAATATCGACAAAAGTAAGACCATGCACGTGGGACAACCCATGCCACGATAACCATATTAATAGGATTACATTACAGCAGATTGATGATGAAAAAGGCCTTGTAGTCAAAATCTCCCACTCATTAAAAGTTGAATGGCAGGTGGGTGCAGCAGTCAGAAAAGCTAACGAAACTTTCGGGATTATAAAGCATAATCCCGATATGACGATAAGAAAAACAAGGTAGTGGTTCAACTGTGTAAATCTCTGGTGCACCCCCATTTGGATTTCTGTTTGCATGCACGGAGACCTCATTTTCAGAGGGACATAGCTGCTCTGAAGAAGGTGCAACTTTGGGCAACAGTAGACATTCCCAACCCGTCCTCTTAAAATTACGTTGCTTTTCACACGTTTGCCCGTATGGCCAAAAATGGACGGAATTTGAAACGAAATTGGCTCACGAAAGTGATATACTGTCCTGTTTTCTGTTTTGAGTCGTCCTGCTTACACGTTTAGGTTAGGAGAGGAAACTTAATTAAAGGTTTTCATGACGTTTTGAAGCCTTAGATCTTCCTGCCCTCCTAACCTATCGGAGGACCCTTAACTTGCTGCTTTGGTTAACAAAAATTCAAAACTTTTCAATTATTTTTCATTTTCAAATTACGTCCATTTTCGGTGATACGGGCAAAAGGCCAAATTCAAACGTAATTTGTAAGAGGACAGGTTGCGCCAATCATCTCTCATATCAGGAACGTTTGAAGGCCACAGGGTTAACACTGCAAACCAGGCATAATAGGGCGGATCTCGCCGAACCTTCAAAAATACAGAACAAGCTAGAGGACTAGATTCCGGATATTTTCTAACCCGCGGAAACGCTTACCCGCCGAAGCCGTAACAGCCAAAACTGTTAAAATTTACGTGGAAATGATCATAAAGGCAAATGGTGGGGAGCTTCAAGCCGTCGGCTTCCTGTCCTCGTCGAGGCCACTAGGGTTAGTGGTCCTCTGGAAAATCACGCACCTTGTTAATTCAAGACATTAACCTTCAGTGGGTTACTCGATGCCAATATCATGGAGGATGCACAATCATGTACATATTGAGTGAGTGTATATATTGAAAATAATGCAGAATACAATATATATTTCAACTAAAATAACACATTTGTGTGCGCATAATTGTGACACTAATATATGACAGTGTAATGAATTTATAACAGTTGTATTATAATACAACATCAAGTGACAATATATTGAACAATATCAGTGAAAAAAAGGTTGTAAAATATGCCACAGATACTGTAAATAATGCTGCAAAAATATATTCGCGGCAACTGGAGCTGCTTGAACACGCCGCCCGCTGCTCCCGGGACGCACCACGTATGAGCAGCCAACATCGGTGATGTCATCGCCCAACTTCTCAGCTCATTTACCTCATTGGCAAGTAAAATTGGTTATTAGTTTTTTTTTACCATGCTCAGAGAACACAAATGAACATTTTTATCAGACGAAAAAAAGTTAGATTTTTTTTGGCACTTGGCGATGTTGAGGCCATTTGTCCCATAGCAGCTTAAGGGTTAACTTCCTCGTTTACACCATATCTCAGAACCTGGAACTTATCACTGTTAATCATAATGTTATTTTCAGTTGCCCAATCGAATACTTGATTTATATCTGCCTGTTGTTTTTCATTTTCTTCTACAGTGGCAATTTTCATGCTGACTTTTGTATCATCTGCAAAGGATGACATGAAGCTGTGACCAGTATTTTTTGTCGATATCACAGATACAAATGGGAAGTAACAGTGCTGCAAGGACTGTGCCCTGGTGTACAGAGCTTTTCACTGCACTTGGGCTTGATCTTATTTGATTGACCATCACTCTCTGCATTGTGTTTGACAGAAAGTTTAAAATGCAATTCCCCACTTTACCCGTTTTTCCTATTGAGCTCATTTTATGGCCTATCATTCCATGGTCCTATATGTCGTATGCCTTTACAATATCTATATATTCTACAAAATCTGTGTATTCAACATCTGCATTTTGCCTTTCCTCTAAGGCTTCTGAGATTCTGTCATGGTGGTTGAGTAACTGTGACAGACAGGATCTTGCTCTAAATTCATCTTGTCCTAGGTTGTGAAGTTCATTATTTTTCATAAAACTGGAAATTTTATTCTTAATCACTCCTTCAAAAACTTTGATGTGTGATGTTAGTGCAACTGGGATATAACTTTTTCCAAAGCTTTTCTACCTCCCTTGTGCAGAGAAGCTATGTCTACTGATTTAAGTGCTGCTGGTATCTGCCCAGTATCCAAGGGTCGTTCACCATATTACACTGAGTTACTACTGGTATTTTACATTTCTTTATGAAAATTGAATTCCATGAGTCAGGAAATGGGGCTGAGGGCATATTGTCAATTTCTCTCTCAAAGTTTTCTGAGTTCTTGTTAATATCGGTTATATTATCTGCAGCTTGGATGTCATTTATAAAGAAACTATCCAGATCCTCAACTTTCATGTTGTATATGGGGGTGCTAAAAATAGCCTCATACTGGCCTTTCAGAATGTCAAAAATATCTTTGTTGTCCTCTTTGTTTGAACCTTCATTTGTAAGTAAAGGTCCAATACTGTTGGAGGGGATATTTTATTTTTATTTATCTCTTGTATAAATTATCACCAATAGGATTCCCTGTGACCCCCCCCCCCCAAGGAGAGGCATGGCCCCCAACAGGACCCCTCTGGGGCCCCCCAGGAAGATGTGTGTCTTGCCATCCTTGTGTTGCATGATAACACCGCAGGAAGATGTGTGTCTTGCCATCCTTGTGTTGCATGATAACACCACAGGAAGATGTGTGTCTTGCCATCGCTTGTGTTGCATGATAACACCGCAGGAAGATGTGTGTCTTGCCATCCTTGTGTTGCATGATAACACCGCAGGAAGATGTGTGTCTTGCCATCCTTGTGTTGCATGATAACACCGCAGGAAGATGTGTGTCTTGCCATCCTTGTGTTGCATGATAACACCGCAGGAAGATGTGTGTCTTACCATCGCTTGTGTTGCATGATAACACCGCAGGAAGATGTGTGTCTTGCCATCGCTTGTGTTGCATGATAACACCGCAGGAAGATGTGTGTCTTGCCATCCTTGTGTTGCATGATAACACCGCAGGAAGATGTGTGTCTTGCCATCGCTTGTGTTGCATGATAACACCACAGGAAGATGTGTGTCTTGCCATCCTTGTGTTGCATGATAACACCGCAGGAAGATGTGTGTCTTGCCATCCTTGTGTTGCATGATAACACCGCAGGAAGATGTGTGTCTTGCCATCCTTGTGTTGCATGATAACACCACAGGAAGATGTGTGTCTTGCCATCCTTGTGTTGCATGATAACACCACAGGAGGATGTGTGTCTTGCCATCCTTGTGTTGCATGATAACACCACAGGAAGATGTGTGTCTTGCCATCCTTGTGTTGCATGATAACACCACAGGAAGATGTGTGTCTTGCCATCCTTGTGTTGCATGATAACACCACAGGAAGGTGTGTGTCTTGCCATCCTTGTGTTGCATGATAACACCGCAGGAAGATGTGTGTCTTGCCATCGCTTGTGTTGCAGTGAGTTATATGAAGGGTGACAGGGACGCTGGTTAAAATTCCTCTGAGAATTTTGTAGGTAGTAATTATGTCTCCCCTTACTCTTGTGTCTTCGAGAGTCGTGAGGTACAATCCCGCAGCCTTTCTTCGTAACTCATGTCTCTTAGTTCTGGGACTAACTTAGTTGCATATATCTGAACTTTTTCAAGCGTCGCCTTGTGCTTGACAAGGTACGGGCTTCATGCTGGGGCCGAATACTCCAGGATTGGTCTGACAAATGTGGTATACAAGGTTCCGAATATTTCCTTACACAGGTTCCTGAAAGCAGTTCTGATGTTAGTCAGCCTCGCATACGCCGCCGATGTTATTCTTTTGATGTGGGTCTTAGGAAACAGTTTTGGTGTGATTTCAACTCCTAGATTTTTCTCTCTGTCCGTTTCATGAAGGACTTCATCTCCAGTTCTGTATCCTGCATCTGGCCTCCTGTTTCCACTGCCTAGATTCATTACCTTACATTTACTCGGGTTGAACTTTAGTAGACATTTGTTGGACCGTGCACTCAGTCTGTCTAGGTCATCTTGCGGCCTCATACTGTCTTACTCCGTCTTAATCTTCCTCATAATTTTTGCATCATCAGCAAACAATGAGAGGAATGATTATATACCATTTGGAAGATCATTTACATATATAAGAAATAGTATGGGTCCAAGGACTTAACTCTGCGAGACCCCACTGGTGACGTCTCGCCAATCTAAGACCTTACCCCTCACAGTGACTCGCTGTCTTCTGTTACTTAGGTACTCCCTTATCCAATGGAGTACCTTCCCTTTCACTCCTGTCTGCATCTCCAGCTTTCGCACTAGTCTCTGGTGTGGCACTGTGTCAAAGGCTTTCTGGCAATCCAAAAATATGCAGTCTACCCACCCCTCACTTTCTTGTCTGATTTTTTGTTGCCTGATCATAGAGTTCAATTAATCCTGTGAGGCATGACTTGCCATCCCTGAAACCATGTTGATGTTGTGTCACAAAGTTCCTTTGCTCCAGATGTTCCACCAGCTTTTTTTCGCGTAATTTTCTCTATGAGTTTGCATGGTATGCAAGTTAGGGACACTGGCGTGTAGTTCAGTACCTCCTATCTATCCCCTTTCTTGTATATCAGGACTACGTTTGCCGTCTTCCAAATTTTTGGCAGTTAACCTGTTACCAGTGATTTGTAATACACCATGGAGAGTGGCAGGCACAGTGCTTCTGCTCCTTCCTTTAGTATCAAAGTCGATATTCCATCTGGGCCTATAGCCTTTGTCACATCCAACTCTAACAAAAGCTTCCTTACATCCCCACTGGTAATCTCAAATTCTTCTAGTGGTACCTGGTTAACTATTCCTTCTCTTATCTCTGGAACTTCTCCTTGTTCTAATGTTATGTCCTGGAATTTCTTATTGAGTTCGTCGCACACCTCTTTGTCGTTAGTAGTGAATCTATCTGCCCCTATCCTCAGTTTCATTACCTGTTTCTTCCCTGTTGTCTTTCTCCTGATGTGGCTGTGCAGCAATTTGGGGTTGAGTCTTAGCCTTGCTTGTTATGCCGTTGTCATATTGCCCTTCTGCCTCTCTTCTCATCCTGACGTATTCATTCCTGGCTCTCTGGTATCCTTCTCTGCTCTCAAGTGCCTTGTTATTTCCATAATTTCTCCATTCTCTTTTACTTTGTTGCTTAGCTAACTTACATCTCTGATTAAACCATGGGTTTCTCGTCTGCAATTAATTTTTTAGCTTTTGGGCCAAGATAAACTTTTTTGCTGCCTCCTTGCACTTCTGCATGATGTATTCCATTATTTCTTGGTCTGTCTTTCCCCTTAGCTCTGTTTCCCATGCTATATCCATAAGAAATTTTCTCATCTCCTCGTAATTTCCCTTATGAAATTCTAGCCTTTTGCTTTCAGTTCCCTTTCTCAAGTACTTTAACCCTTCTTCGACCAGATACTCAAATGGTAGTACACTGTGGTCGCTCATTCCTATCGGGGCCTCGAAGTTAATTTCCCTTATGTCGGAGTCATTCATATTGAAGACTAGGTCGATGTGGTGTCTGTGTATAGCTGAGATAGTCTTGGTTGTAAGGTTGATGTAAAGTCATTCCTGGTTACTGACTTTAATACTAAAGAATTACATGATAGAGTAGCTCCCAAGCTGGTAGCGTCCTGTATGCTGTTGTTTACCTCCTCTAGTGGCGTCCAGCCGCCGCACATAGAAAACGGATGGTACCATTTTCTGTGAACATGACATCCCTCCTTTTCTTTAAAAAGAATGAATACAGGATGTCTACCATGCTTGTAGCACAAAGCAAAGTTATTGACACAAAGTAAGTTATTAACATATCAAGAGATATTGCATACATTTAACATTAATTAAACACACAAAGAATTTAAACAATCTTTACCACAAAGGATTTCAATGTTAAAAATACATATGCAATGTTAAACAAACATGAAAGAAACTGTAATACAAAGTTACAAAATATTGAATGAGAGATCTGCATTATTCAAACAATATTAAATTTAGTTCAGCATAACAAGTAAATACTTTGCATTACATAGGAACACAATTAATCATCATATCGTGTAGGGCGTTTAACATGTCGTTTTGGACGAGAGTCCTTAAATACAAAAATCCCTCGATGAATTGTTTATCGAGTTATAACTCATTTTTTCTTTTTCTTTTGCACGACTTTGCACTTCATCATTTTCTACACTAGTTGGAATCACTTTGAAATAAGCCATATTACGTGTTATACTATGATCTCTATTACTCGCTGTTACCATAGTTCCTTTTACACTAATCACTTTATATGGTTTTGTATCATACGGCATATCTAACTTTCCCTCTTTTTTCTTTTTAACGAGAACAGTATCTCCAACCTTTATGAATTGTTCCTTTGCACGTTGATCATGAGCAATTTTCATTTTGCCCTTGGCTAGTGCATCCTTCTGAGCGAGACGTTTATCCGTTACCTTGGCTGGCATGACAGGTAGTGCGATTCTCATAGGACGTCCAAATAAAAGTTCGCCAGGCGACTTGCCCAGTGTTCCATGCGGTGTTGCACGGTAGTTCCTGAGAAAAGCATACATAGCTTGTTTCCAGGATCGTCCTTCGGCATGAGCACAGCGTACAGCTTTCATGAGAGGTTGCATGAATCTCTCTACTTCTCCATTTGCTTGAGGATGTAGTGGCATCACACGGCGGTGTTTGAATCCAATATGCTCAGCAAAGTTGACAAAGTCTTGTCCATTAAATGGCGGTCCATTGTCCGTCTTGACAACTTCAGGAATGCCAAAGTTTGAAAAGATCTTGTCGAGTTTCGGGATGACAGCCTTTGCAGATGTGGAAGTGATGATTTCTACTTCTGGATAACGTGAGTGATCATCAATGACTACCATCAAGTACTCTCCAGTTGGTAGCGGTCCACAGAAGTCCATCGATACTTCCATCCATGGTGCAGCAGGTAGTGGTGAAGGTTGTAGAGGTGTTGGTCTTGAAGTATCCACTGCAGCTTGGCAAGGGACACAGGCATCATGCATGTCCTTAGCTTGACGATCAATGCCAGGAAACCACACCTTTTCTCGTAGCAGCTGTTTGGTCCTTACAAGACCTTGGTGTCCTTGATGTGCAAGCTTCAGAGCACGTTGCTGGAGAACAGCTGGAATGACGATACGAGTACCTCGCAGCACGGTGTCGCGTTGTTGCGTAACACTTAATTCTGTCTGGATGCGTTCAAGTGCTTTGAATGCATCTTGGTCAACTCCTGAGGGTGGGATGCGTGGAAACTTTTTCTTAGTCAATGCATCCACTGTTGCTTGCAGAGTTGGGTCCTCTAGGGTTGCAGTACGGATTTCATCAAGAGTGAGAGCCTTAGGGACTGCATCACAGGTTACAGAGTGTACATATTCCTCGGCAACTTGCTGATGCTTGGTGATGGTGAAACTGTTGGCAGGATGTCGACTGATGTAATCAGCGGGATTGCCTGCACCTGGCTTGTATTTCACCGTAAAGTTGTATGGTTGCAGACGAAGAGCCCATCTCTCAATGCGAGCTGGTGGTTTGGACTTTGGATTATTGAAGATGGTCTCCAACGGTTTGTGGTCAGTGACTATCGTGGTAAAGGGTGCACCAAGCAGATACACATTGAAGTGTTCACAGCCCCATACAAGAGCAAGAGCTTCCTTCTCTGTCTGACTGTATCGTTGCTCAACATCTGTGAGAGAACGGCTGGCGTAGGCAATTACTACTCTTGAATCTGGTTGACCAGGTTTGTGTTGGGCTAACACAGCACCTAAACCAACAGGACTAGCATCCACCGTTAACTCAGTGTCCATTGATGGATCAAAGTATGCAGCAGTCGCATTTTCTACTAGTGCATCTTTCACAGCATCAAATGCATTTTGCTCGACATCGCTCCAGTACCATGATGCATTTTTCTTCAGGAGCTCACGTAGAGGCTTCGTAATGGTAGCAAAATCTGGAATGAAGCGAGAACAGTAGTTTGCCATTCCCAGAAAACTATGTACTTCAGTGGATGTTGAAGGAGGTGCAGCATTCTTGATATCTGCAACTTTCTTAGGATCTGGAGACAGACCTTTGTCACTAAGTACATGTCCAAAGAATTCAATTTATGTTGATTGAACTCACACTTTGCTCGGCTTAGCGTCAAATTCTTTTCTCGTAAGCGTTGCAATGTTGCACGAAGAGCTTTGTCGTGTTCAGCTTGGGTACGGCCATAAACAATGATGTCATCAGACATGTTGTCAGCATTAGGTATATCTTGCAATACCTGGCTGATGATGTGCTGGAATACTTCAGCAGCACTGTTAATACCAAAACTCAGGCGCTTGTACCTATACAGACCTCGATGTGTCGTAAACGTTGTGATGAATCGACTCTCATCATCAAGTTCAAGCTGATGATAGCCCTTGTTTAAATCTAACTTGCTGAATACAGTTGCACCATTCAAGCGGTATATCATATCATCTACAGTGGGTGTAGGATGGCGTTCACGCATTATTGCCTTGTTGGGAACACGCATGTCTACACAAATGCGTATCTCATCTGGATTCTTCGGCTTTGGTGGAGTGACAATTGGGCTTACCCATGGTGTTGGGCCTGTTACCGGTTCAATGATATCTAGTTCTATCAGCCTATCCAGTTCGGCATCGACTTTCTTGCGAGTATGGAATGGTTGTCGGCGATGTGGTTGGGCAACTGGAATTACATCTGGGTTGATATGCAGATGTACCTTGCTATCAGTATAACAACCTATGGATTTAAACCGATCAGAAAATTCAGCAACAATAGCATCAACATTGTTTGCAGATTCCACTGCTACAGCATTAGAAAGCTGAAGTAGCCCCAATTTGGTTGAAGTCTTGTAACTGAGTAAAGACTCCTTTGCATTCCTAACAACATGGAATGTAGTAATGAGCATTGCATTCTTTGACTTAATCTCTGCAGTGAAAGTTCCAATCACTGGTAAGGCTACCTTTGAAGCATAGGCAGTGGCTTTGCCATTATAGTTTTCAAGCTTTGGGAATTGTTTTTTAAATTTTCATAGTGGCACTCAGCAATGGTGTCAATGTTTGATCCAGTGTCAATGAGAATTTTGAGACAAATGCCAGCAATGTATACTATAGTCTCTGGGTTGTTTGGAAGATCATTCCATTCTGTGATTGCTTGTACTCCATAAATATAATCACATTCACTGTCATCTGAGACTGGTTGTAATGAAATGTTGTCTTGTATATTATTAACATTCTTGATTTGAGGTGCAATATTGTGTTTGCCACCTCGACTCCTATGACTTGATCCTCGTACATTGCTTTTATTTATTGATTGTGGTTTCTTTAGTGCGGAACGACACATAGCACCAAAATGATTTAGTTTTCTACACTCATAGCACTTCTTACCTTGTGCAGGACAAACATTATCTTGGTGTGGGTAGTCTCCTCCACAATTGTAACATTTATTGTTGACAACCTCTGATGTGAGTCGTTGTGACTGCTTGAGTCTTGTTCCATGACTCCAGTTGTGATGTGGTTCTCGGCTCAATTTAATGTTAGGTTTGGCATGATATCTTCTATGATCATGGTGTACTCCCTGAACCTTACATACTTCATGACTGTTAGTAACAGTGGCAGAACCGTTGTTGGCACTGCACTCCATGGCACGAGCATCACGTGCAGCATCTTCCATTCGACGAGCCATATCCAGTATCTTGTAAGAGAACTTTCATCATCAACAAGTTCTAGAGCTCTTCGACGAAGACGTGTAGATGTGCATGTTTCAATTATTTGCTGTTTGATTTCTTTGTCAACATCAGCAAACTCACAGTGGGCTGCTAAACCCTGCAGACGTGTATGGTATTGATCAACAGTTTCATTAGAGAGTTGTTTTGCTCTCCTGAAATGCATAATTTCCATAGCAGTATTTTGCCTTGGTTTGAAATGCTCAGTTAATTTGGCCTTGGCAGTGTCATAATCTTTGGCACCACCAGTATCTTTCAGTGTATCAAAGATATCACAAACTCTATCACCTGCATAGTGAAGCAGAAAGGCACGCTTTCTTTCAGCACTTTTGATATCAGAAACTATCAACAAATTTTCAAACCTTTTAAGCCATTTGACCCACCTCTGTGACAGGTTTGTCTGGTCACAGTCAGGATCAAATGCAGGAAACTGAGGTATATTTGCCATTTTTACTGAATAAATTTAAACTTATCACTTAAAATGTTCCTCAGAATATATAACACTTACTGCACTGTATATGTTATTCAAGAATTCACTGTAATTACTTTAATTTTGCAAAGCACACAAGCATTTTAATGCAAAAGTTCACAACAGTGCACAACACAGCAGCAACTGACTTCTTACCTAGCCCTTGTGTACATGTGTTGTTCCTACTCACAGCAACACAGCAGTTGTTAGCAGTTGGTACAGCAATTGGCAGCAGTTGGCAGCAGTAGGCAGCAGTAGGCAGCAGTTGGCAGCAGTTGGCAGCAGTAGGCAGCAGTAGGCAGCAGTAGGTTCACAGCGTGAAGAATTTTGTAGCACGGAGCGTCGTTTCGTAACCAAAACATCGGGTTTTGTACACTGCATCAAAGCGTCGTTTCGTACACAGCGTCGGCAGATTCCTCTCACAGCAACACTCAGCACAGCTTGGGTAGCACACAGCATTGGCCAGCACACAGCAACGGCCAGCACACAGCAACGATCAGCACACAGCAACAGTCAGCACACAGCATGGGGTTGCATACAGCATCGGGTATGGTGCTCACAGACAGCTTCTCCTTCCTCCTCTGGGCGAGACAGCATGCTCCTTCCTTGTGTTTTGTTGAACAAAATACCTGCGTTCCCAGTTCATCCTCGTCGCCAGTGTGGTGTCTGTGTATAGCTGAGATAGTCTTGGTAGTAAGGTTGATGTAAAGTCATTCCTGGTTACTGACTTTAATACTTAAATAATTACATGATAGAGTAGCTCCCAAGCTGGTAGCGTCCTGTATGCTTTGTTTACCTTCTCTCTTCTAGTGGCGTCCAGCCGCCGCACATAGAAAACGGATGGTACCATTTTCTGTGAACATGACACATAGTTCACTAGTTTCTACAAATCAGATCTGGTAACTCCGGATACAAGTCACTCTGTACATTGACAACATCGTACACTAATATATATACAACTTCGGACACCAGCTTTCGACGTTTCGCATATGTGTACGTGTTCCATATTAAAATGACAATATAATGTTATTAACAAATAAAATCTTCTACTTAACAGGCATATAGTTATTAAATGAAGTTTGGTGATGTAATAGACATAATCCGGAGTCCGTAAGGACGCCGCCCGCCAGCGTAAACACAACACACCTGAATGCCCACAAACACGATACAACGCACAAAACACAACACTTCTGTCAGTTTTTGGATAAACTCCTTTTATATTTATTATGTGATAGTTATTCTTGTATAAAATGATAACTATTATAGGTAAGCGCCTAATATTTAATATTAATCAATAAAAAAGTAGTCAGAAGCCACACGCCTGTCTGTACATGTCTTTTATGTAAAAGTATTTTGGGCGCTCATGTACTTGTGCGCTAGCTGGCGTTCACAACTGTTCTCGCCTACAAGCATTAGAATTAAACAAATGAATTATTTTTTCATTTATATACAAGAAGAGAAGGCTACCCTTGAGTCTGTAATATTCATCTGATCACTGGTCTCCCATTTGGTCCTCATTGCTTTATCTTACTATTATTGAATGTCAATAACCGTATTATGCAATTTCAATTTCTTCTATTTCTTTCTTTATTATGCACCCCATACCCATCTCGTGGGCGGTGGTGTAAAGGATTACAGAGGCACATAATCGGTTCAGGAACTGAACCCTCTAGTTCGTTTAGCTAAGCAAATAACAATGTTTGACGCTAGTACAAAATTATCAATGTTGTATACACATGTACACACCTTCATACATACATGTACATATATATATATATATATATATATATATATATATATATATATATATATATATATATATATATATATATACGTATACACATATACATACACATACATATCTAATCACCCACACAAATACACACATCAATAATCTTTGTGTCACAAATGACACAAAGAGGTGTCACAAGTTACATTACAAGAGGCTCACAACAGTCACTATACAAGGCACTTTACATCTATAGAGAGTCACACAGTTACTAGTCTTGCTGCACACCCACCCAACTGGGCGGCAGCTCTACAGTCATGTGCATGCATTACCTACAGTAAGCAAATTTTGGATACTTCGCTAAGATTTCGAGCAGCACATCATTATGAATGAAGTACTTACACATTTCATTATGCAACTTTAATAAAGTTGTCCTTCAGCATTTTGTGGTGTTCAGCTACCCTTATCTTCTGTATGTTCCTCACATTACCAGTATACACAAACATTGACATGTAGGGATATAGACTCTCAGGTAAGTTAGTAATTTAAATGCACAGTAGCAGTCCTAGGCGTTCAATCCCCGACCGCCGTTCAAGTGCAGGTTTGGCACCATTCCTCTCCATCCCATCCCAAATCCTTAGCCTGATCCCTTCCCAGTGTTAAATAGTTGTAATGAACAGGCACTATATATATATATATATATATATATATATATATATATATATATATATATATATATATATATATATATATATATATATATATATATATATATATATATATATATATATATATATATATACCAGTATAATCTAATAATATATACTGGTCTAATAAAATAATTAGACCAGTTAATACTCTCACTCGTTGTGTTAGGATATGTTAGCTTGATAAAACTGACTGTTCATTGTTGAGAAATGTGTTAACAAACAATATATCTGACTTTATCAAGACTGTAGCTTGCTTAGCAAAAGGAACTTTATTAAATTTGGGTTCAGTTTAACTACCGCTCAATGGATGAGTAATTGGGGCATAATAAAGGAACTAAGCTGATAAAATGAAAGATGGGAAAACAACATTAGAGAGATAAACTCGAGAGATGTTTTCATGTTAACCCGAAAATTATTTGAGGAGCAAGACGGACTGCGGGTCAGGCAATTGTTCCCCATGCTATCGTGATGGGGGATCAGCCATTACACGTGTTAATGACTCTTGTATAGTTGTGAAGTTAAGGACAACAGGGTAAAGGGGTAATGGGCATTGTGGTTGATTGTTCTACCTGGGAATCCTCCACTGTTTTATATCTTATGTATGTATGTATGTACTAACCTAGTTATGGTTGCGGGGGTTGAACTTTGGCTCTTTGGTCCCGCCTCTCAACCGTCAATCAACTGATGTACAGATTCCTGAGCCTACTGGGCTCTGTCATATCTACATTTGAAACTGTGTATGGAGTCAGCCTCCACCACATTATTGCCTAATGCATTCCATTTATTAACTACTCTGACACTGAAAAGTTCTTTCTATAATCTCTCTGTGGCTCATTTGGGTACTCAGCTTCCACCTGTGTCCCCTTGTGCGTGTACCACATGTGTTAAATAAATGTATGTATGTATGTAAGGGGAGAGAGGGGAGGAGAGAGAGAAGGAGAGAGAGAGAGAGAGAGAGAGAGAAGGAGAGAGAGAAGGAGAGAGAGAGAGAAGAGAGAGAAGGAGAGAGAGAGAAGGAGGGAGAGAGAAGGAGGGAGAGAGAAGGAGGGAGAGAGAGAGGAGAGAGAGGAGAGAAGAGAGACCGAGACAGAGAAATAGATATAGACAGAGTCAGGGAGAGAATGTTAGACACAGAGACGGATAGATAAGGATATGCAAAGTCAGTGAGAGAATGACAGAGATAGAGCAAGGAAAGAGACAGAGATAGGCTGACACAGAGAATTGCAGAAACGAGGAGAGGCAGAGACAGAGGGACAGGGATAGGAGCAGAGGGACAGGGATAGGAGCAGAGGGACTGACAAACGGACAGGCCAGGGAGGACGGGGAACAGGGGGGGCAGTGGGACAGGGAGGGAGACAGGACAGAGAGGGGGACAGAGACAGAGGACAGGGTTAGAGAGGGCCCGGGGACAGAGGGAGGAGAGGGGGGCAGAGACCAGAGAGAGGGACAGAGGAGACAGGAGACAGAAAGAGTGGGCAGAGGGACAGGGACAGACAGAGAAGGACAGGGACAGAGGGACAGGGGGACAGAAGGGTGGACAGGGGACAGAGGGACAGGGGCAGAGATAGGGACAGGGGAACAGAGACAGGACAAGGGAACAGAGATGGATAGGGGACTGGAGGAAAGGGAGGGACAGATGAAGGACAGAGGACAGAAAGAGTGGGCAGGGGGACAGAGAGTACAGGGGACAGAGAGATGGACAGGGGGACAGAGATGGACAGGGGGACAGAGAGTGACAGGGGGGACAGAGAGATGGAAAGGGGGTACAGAGAGAGGAACAGGAGGACAGAGAGGAACAGGGG
>WNGS01093509.1:13828-24378 GCA_020271785.1 Procambarus virginalis
GAGAGAGAGAGAGAGAGAGAGAGAGAGAGAGAGAGAGAGAGAGAGAGAGAGAGAGAGAGAGGTTGGCTATAACAACACAGCCGTGCATACAGCCCCGCTGCTGTGCCTGGTAAGTCCACAACGGGCTCCCCATAGCCCGTGCTACTTGGAACTTATCCATATAAATGGGGTATCACTGGATAAGTTTAGATTAGGAAAGACTTGGGTAAATATTGGTTGGTAACAGGATTGTTGATTGTGGAACCAAATACCGCGTAACATAGTAGAAGTAGGATACCTTGATTGTTCAAGCGTAGGTTAGACATATACATATTGAATGAGATTGGGTGGTTAAAAATAGGAGCTGCCTCGTATGGGCCAATAGGCTTCTGCAGTTACCTTCATTCTTATGTTCTACCTTTCGTTCTGAATTGATGAATCTAAAACCACAATACAGTCCATGAGGAAGATACACAAATGTATTTATATGTTATACATTTATACATAACCTACACAAATGAGCGTGTCAGGCTGCCGTAAAAATAAGCAGGAAAAACGCATTATTTATGAAAACACGTATGTTATACGAACTCTAATTTGAGGGACAGAAAATCGGGAAAGACTTAAGTGTGTGTAGTGTAGTGTAGTGTAGTGTAGTGTAGTGTAGTGTAAAGATTAAGTGTATATATAAGAGATTCTGCGATGCAAACGAACACGGGAGACATCTCCTGTCCACGAGGCTAACCATAGCCCGTGCTTCTTGCCCAGCTCCTGTGCCAGGTAAGTTACGAGCTCACCATAGCCGTGCTACTTGGAACTTGTTCGAGTAGCTGAATCTATAACAACAACAACGATGCAAACGAAGGTAACAGAGCCATTAGTGGGGGTGTGAAGGATAATTTGGACTGGTCCTAACGGGAGGATTAGGCTGAAGGTGACACATTCTACTACTTTGTTTAGACCTGTGAGAGAGAAAGGTCGCGCGGTGGTAGTCACAGAGGATTACAAACAGCCCAGACCCATTAGAGTCAAACTAGGCTGTTGTGCATGGAAAGGTTTTGTTGTTATAAACTGGAGAGGTGCGGATTTGAGGAATGATTCTCTAATCTATGTTCAAATGTTTTCATTTCATAACACTGCATTATATCTGCTGGTAAGCTGTTTCATTTGTTACCTTTAGAGTGAAATTGTTTTCTATCTAGTAATTTTGTAAAGCATTGCTGTGAGTTATATTTTTATTCGCGAAATGAAACTATTTTTTCAGAATTAACAATGTCATATTCTTCGATGATTTAAACACAGAGTGTAATTCATCTCATATTGAAGAAACGACGACGTTTCGGTCCGCCCTGGACTGTTCTGCATTTACTGATTTGTGGTTTGTTCATTAAGTGACTTGATTAGTACCTCGTATGTTGTGAAGAACATACGAAGTGCTTATCATCGCTACACACTTCATATGTACCGATGATAAGCACTGTAGCGACTGTATAAACACAGTTTCATTAGACAGCTGACTTATGATCTATTTCCGAGTCTTGGAATGATCTTTTTTTGCTCGGAGTTGAACTCGTTCCAATTCGTCAGCATCTTTTCTTAAACACGACGAAGAAAACTATATGGAATACAAGACGCGCTGATGAACTGTACGCAGCACGACCGTCTCGGGTGTGGCCACCAGCACGACCACGTATCCCAGCACACCTGCGGAAACAAACCACATTTGACCGAACCAAAACATGGAGGCGAGCGCCACCAGTGATTCAGTGGAGCTCTGGCTGATGAAGCAGCTTGCGCCCCCACAGGAAGAAGACAAAGCAGAGGGGGTAACCCTAGCTAAAAACCGTCTCAGGAGACTGTGAGGAAGCCGGTGGCGCCTCTCCTGAAGACCTCCAGCATGCTCACCACACTGGAGCAAGAGTGCTGCAGGGAGGCAGTGCAGCTGTTATCGACAAAAGCAGAGTAAAAAATGATGTTAAGAAGAAAGTCGTGGCTCCTCGGGACTCACAGGTAAGGCTTATTGTCAAGGTTAAGCAGGTCAAGGTTGTCCGATACCCAGGAGCTGCAATATGGGATATTACAATCAACATGGGCAACACACTGGCTGTCATGGGTATTAATGCCGGAAGAAATAATGCAGGAAAATGAAGGAATGAGGCAAAATACCGAGGTAAAAGACAACTGCCTTTTTGACAGGGGATGAATCTCGATCAGGTGTGATATTCCTCCAAGAAAAGGAATTAGAAATAAATAACCGTCTTGGGTAATTGAAGTCGATTGCAGATCCCACGAGTAATACGCTACCCGCTCATTTGTTCATAAATTAACAACCTCATTTCCAATCCAATATTCATCCAGGTCTTTTCTGAATTTAAACGTCTTCAATTTGCATCCATTGATTCGGGTATATTTTGTGTCGATATATACAAATGACACCCAACCCACACATCTGAAAATGAACCGACGACGTTTCAGTCCGTCCTTGACCATTATCAAGTCATGTAACTGACAATGCCTCAGGGCGGACCGAAACGCGGTTGGGTTCTTATTTTCAGATATGTGGGTTGGGTATCAACGCTTCACTCACGTTACTGTCACTCATCGTCTGCATATGTTTAAAATTGTACTATTATTATTCCGCCTTTATACTACTCGTTTCGTGCAATGAGTCACCACGGAAGTCTTATCTTTCCTAGACAATGTAAATTGCAGTAAAATAAATTAATACGAGCTTTTTTCTGGGATTACTTTGACCTCATCTGTTTAGATCTAAATATATTTATGTATATTCTAGAGTATGGAGGCCAAAACTGAACTGAATAATGTAAATGGGGCGTAGCAATGTAATGTAATGTAAATTTGACACGAGTCAAATTAAGCCGAAGAATACTAGATGTCTTATTGCTAACTCTTCTAGAAATAAATCCCAGAATTCAATTATCTTATTCTGTACATTTATGCACTGATTTTTTGGGCTTTAATATTCCTACTAATCACGACTTCCAGATCTTTATCACATTGATGCTTACGTTAAGCGTGAGCTGGAAAACATGTACTTATTAATATTCTCAGAAAGGCTGAAGAGAGGGAATTAATGTATTTGTATTCTGTCGGTAAATCATCGTAACCGTCTGATTTATCGTGTGCGGAGTTGCCTCGGGAGCATCTGTAATCTCCGCACACGTCACACATCTTCAGTCAAGGAGGTTTAATATTTCAGTGTAATCGCAGGGAGAAGTGGCCGAGTTATTAATGCCCTTCACTTAGAGATAAGGCGCAGGGCATCACCTGGTACCTTTCGCAGCATCTCTTACTGCTGCTTCGTCCATTATGATCAGTCAACCTCCAACTGGCTTGAATGAGTTTAGTTAATTTGTTGATTAGTTGCCAGAGGCAGATTAAGGAACCAGAGTGGGCCATCAGCTACCGTACGTGTCTTTAACACCAACAGAGACACTGCTTAAATCTGGATTGGCGTCTGATTCATTTTACAATGAGGTCGACAACGTCCATTGTTATTTAATGTTATTATCTCTATTCCACCAGGCCTATATTCCCCTCACCAACGTCATGTTTTTTTGTTTAGTTTAATAATCATTTACCCACAGGTGGAAGCATATATACAGCTCTCTGTTTAAACTAAGAGTGAAATACTGACCGCGAAGAAACCCTGATAATATAGACGGAAGTTGGACACGAGAATACCTAACCTTTCACCCAATTATGTGGTGTCATTCCCAACGGGAGCAGCTCCGCAAGAGTCGAAATTGTGCAGATATAATACCATGAGTACGAACACATGGTACAGACGTTGAGTACAGACTCATGGTGTACATAGTGAATAGTTTTTGCATGCTGCAGATAATGTATACGTGTGTATGCTGTAAACACTGCTTACTGATGCTGTAAACTGATGTGTATCAGGACTTAACGAGACTTGACTAGAATATACCAACAAACGATTAAGAACACCAAAAGGATATCCAGGGGACTTAAGAACATTATCAGAACGATAGAATACTATGAACAAATTAATTACAAATTGTAAAGTTAATGTGGAACAGCTATTTGTTAGACTAACAAGAAATGTTAAAAAGCAAACAAGAAAGGATAAAAGAAATTATGAAGTATGTATTGCAGGCAAAGACAAATCTCAATTTTGTATGATACATTCAACAAAGATTACAGAGAATACCGGAGTTTCTTGAAAAACATGGATTAATAAGGGATTCACAACATGGTTTTACTAAAGGGCATTCATATTTAACAAATTTAAACATTCGTTTCAAGTCAATTTCCTGCAGTCGATAACAGAAACGATTGCGACATTCTGTATATTGAATTTAGTAAAGCCTATGATACTGTTCCCCACGGGACACTCATTAGAAAGTTAGAGGCACATGGTATACAAGGTAGGATTATCCAAAATTGGATTACGGCGGAGTCATTTCAGAAATTGCCGAGTTAGCATAAATAGAGTTAAATCCGAATGGGAAACTGTTGTAAATGGAGTGCCTTAGGGCTTTGTCCTGGGCCCTCTGTTCTTTGCAATATATGTAAACGATTTAGAGACAGGACTAAACAGCAACATTTGCAGACGATACCAAATTTGCGCGGGAAATAAATTCAGACGACACCAAATTTGCTTCAAGACGATCCAGATTGATTTTCAATTTGGACGAAAGATTGGCATTTACAGTTTAATGCTGAAAAATGTTGGGTTCTGAGCTTAGGCAATACTAACAGAGTTAATAAGGCTGGCCAATGTTGAAATAATGAACTTTGAATCCGAAAACTCTGGGAGTCTTGATAAGTAACGACCCCCCAACCACTTGAGCTGGACGGCAGAGCGACGGTCTCGCTTCATGCAGGTCGGCGTTCAATCCCCGACCGTCCAAGTGGTTGGGTACCATTCCTTTCCCCCCCCCTCCCCCCCATTCCAGCCCAAAACCTTATCCAGATCCCTTCCATATATATATATATATATATATATATATATATGCAAACAAGCCTGAATGGTCCCCAGGACTAGATACAACTGAAAACTCACACCCCAGAAGTGACTCGAACCCATACTCCCAGGAGCAACGCAACTGGTATGTACAGGGATGCCTTAAACCACTTGACCATCACGACCGGACAAAAGGAAGTGATAGCCTGAGCTATATGAACCACTTCCCCGCCGGCACCTGGATGGTTATCTTGGGCATAGCATTTTATCAAATCACCTCTTTTTTTGGGGCAACACGTGAGGAACACAAA
Source organism: Procambarus virginalis (assembly GCA_020271785.1). Taxonomy (NCBI): domain Eukaryota; kingdom Metazoa; phylum Arthropoda; class Malacostraca; order Decapoda; family Cambaridae; genus Procambarus; species Procambarus virginalis. The sequence continues at coordinate 19,070 of WNGS01093509.1, forward strand.
TGCAAACAAGCCTGAATGGTCCCCAGGACTAGATACAACTGAAAACTCACACCCCAGAAGTGACTCGAACCCATACTCCCAGGAGCAACGCAACTGGTATGTACAGGGATGCCTTAAACCACTTGACCATCACGACCGGACAAAAGGAAGTGATAGCCTGAGCTATATGAACCACTTCCCCGCCGTCTATCTAGTCCTGGGGACCATTCAGGCTTGTTTGCATTTGTGTTCCTCACGTGTTGCCCCAAAAAAAGAGGTGATTTGATAAAATGCTATGCCCAAGATAACCATCCAGGTGCCGGCGGGGAAGTGGTTCATATAGCTCAGGCTATCACTTCCTTTTGTCCGGTCGTGATGGTCAAGTGGTTTAAGGCATCCCTGTACATACCAGTTGCGTTGCTCCTGGGAGTATGGGTTCGAGTCACTTCTGGGGTGTGAGTTTTCAGTTGTATCTAGTCCTGGGGACCATTCAGGCTTGTTTGCATTTGTGTTCCTCACGTGTTGCCCCAAAAAAAGAGGTGATTTGATAAAATGCTATGCCCAAGATAACCATCCAGGTGCCGGCGGGGAAGTGGTTCATATAGCTCAGGCTATCACTTCCTTTTGTCCGGTCGTGATGGTCAAGTGGTTTAAGGCATCCCTGTACATACCAGTTGCGTTGCTCCTGGGAGTATGGGTTCGAGTCACTTCTGGGGTGTGAGTTTTCAGTTGTATCTAGTCCTGGGGACCATTCAGGCTTGTTTGCATTTGTGTTCCTCACGTGTTGCCCCAAAAAAAGAGGTGATTTGATAAAATGCTATGCCCAAGATAACCATCCAGGTGCCGGCGGGGAAGTGGTTCATATAGCTCAGGCTATCACTTCCTTTTGTCCGGTCGTGATGGTCAAGTGGTTTAAGGCATCCCTGTACATACCAGTTGCGTTGCTCCTGGGAGTATGGGTTCGAGTCACTTCTGGGGTGTGAGTTTTCAGTTATATATATATATATATATATATATATATATATATATATATATATATATATATTCATAATGGCTTGGCGCTTTCCCCTGATAATTCCCTTCCCTTGATAAGTAACGATTTCAAGCCAAAAAAACAAAAACAAAATGTAAGGCCGAAATGTTTCCAACAGAGCAAGATAATGGGAATTCCTGTAAGCGTCAGATCTTTTCTTGAACTTGTTAAGCTCCTTTCATATTGCGCAGTAGAGCTTTGGCCTCCGTACTGTTGAATGATAAGTTAAATAAACTTGGTAACTTTCTTATGATAGATTAAAAAACTTAATTGGCATTTTTTTTAGACAGACGAAGAGTAACAGGTGACGTCAAGTATACAAACGAACGAAAGCGAATAACAATAAAGGCAATATATATATATATATATATATATATATATATATATATATATATATATATATATATTATATATATATATATATAATATATATATATAACAACGATATAATTGGGTAAGTCTGGAGACACCTGGTAAATACCAGTTTGGAAATAGGGTTGCAGATATATGGAACAAATTACCGGGTAACATAACAGACACGGGGTCATTCGATGTTTCTGGAGTAGGTTAGACACATGTGTGAATGAGGCTTGACACATATGTGAATGAGTTTGATTAGATACAAATAAAGAGCTGCCTCGTGTGGACCAAATAGACTTGCTATAATCCCCTTTGTTCTAATACAAAAACAAAATAGGATTGTGCTTACCTGGTAGATCATTCAAGTTTCACTTCAACAAAACCATCCACATGGCCCATTTAAAGTTACCTATTTTGACTTATAACTTCCTTCAAATCAATACCCATTTTTTGTGAGCAATTGCAACACCGTGCGTTGTCTTCATTTGCATATTGCAAGTGCCTACACATAATGTTTCTTCGTATATACAGGACGAACCAGAGAAGAGAGAAGACGCAGGGAAGCAGAAGCTGCTTTTCACCCTGGCGATTGTAGGAGATTTGTTGAATGTCAGCAGGTGAGCGTTAAGATGATTTATTTCAGTGGTTCAGGACTGAAGGAAGTTTAAAAGATTTATAATTCTCAAGTGGTGAAGGTGTTTATAATGATGCTGGTGGTGACGCAGGTGTTTATAATGAAGGTGATGGTGTTTATAATGATGCTGGTGGTGACGCAGGTGTTTATAATGAAGGTGATGGTGTTATAATGATGCTGGTGGTGACGCAGGTGTTTATAATGATGCTGGTGGTGACGCAGGTGTTTATAATGATGCTGGTGGTGATGCAGGTGTTTATAATGATGCTGGTGGTGACGCAGGTGTTTATAATGAAGGTGATGGTGTTTATAATGATGCTGGTGGGTGACGCAGGTTTTTATAATGATGCTGGTGGTGATGCAGGTGTTTATAATGATGCTGGTGGTGACGCAGGTGTTTATAATGATGGTGTTTATAATGATGCTGGTGGTGACGCAGGTGTTTATAATGATGCCGGTGGTGACGAAGGTGTTTATAATGATGCCGGTGGTGACGCAGGTGTTTATAATGATGCTGGTGGTGATGCAGGTGTTTATAATGATGCCAGTGGTGACGCAGGTGTTTTAATGATGCTGGTGGTGACGCAGGTGTTTATAATGATGCTGGTGGTGACGCAGGTGTTATAATGATGCTGGTGGTGGTGACGCAGGTGTTTATAATGATGCTGGTGGTGACGCAGGTGTTTATAATGATGCTGGTGGTGACGCAGGTGTTTATAATGATGCCGGTGGTGACGCAGGTGTTTATAATTATGCCGGTGGTGACGCAGGTGTTTATAATGATGCCGGTGGTGACGCATGTGTTTATAATGATGCTGGTGGTGACGCAGGTGTTATAATGATGCGGGTGGTGACGCAGGTTTATAATGATGCGGGTGGTGACGCAGGTGTTTATAATGATGCTGGCGGTGATGCAGGTGTTTATAATGATGCTGGTGGTGACGCAGGTGTTTATAATGATGCGGGTGGTGATGAAAGTGTTTATAATGATGCCGGTGGTGACGCAGGTTGTTTATAATGATGCTGGTGATGATGGTGTCTATAATGATGCTGGTGATGATGAAGGTGTCTATAATGATTGGTGATGATGGTGTCTATAATGATGCTGGTGATGATGAAGGTGTCTATAATGATGCTGGTGATGATGAAGGTGTCTATAATGATGCTGGTGATGATGAAGGTGTCTATAATGATGCTGGTGATGATGAAGGTGTCTATAATGTTGCTGGTAGTTATTAACCATCTTTATAATGACGGTGATGGCTTTTATAATATAGGAAGTTGTGAAGGATGTACTGTTTGAAGAATTATTGATGACTTTATTGTGCTTATTACAACATTGTGGGGGGGGGGACGATGAGAGCGATGGTGATCATATTGTGGATTGTATTGACGATGGTGATAATAGTGGTGACGGTAGTGGAGATGGCGATTGTTCCTTATCATCCTAACACGACCTAGCACCACCCTAACCAGACCTAACACACCAAAAAAAACTCGACACACGGCGGACGCGAGCTATAGACGTGTGAATATATGAAACTTCTGAAGAAAGTACTCGGCAACGCTACGTTTCTGAGACCGGGAGACGCCCGACCAGCAGACGCCCGACCAGCAGACGCCCAGGACATTAGACGTACCTGACGTCTTCCCCAAAACCTAGTTGTCAATAAACAGTGTTTTAACTTGTGAAAGCGAGAGCATGTACGTCCTTGAACATTTTATTGTAAAATGTCCAAATTGACTGACGGACTGACTCTCTCTGTTAGTAATATCTCTGATCTCTGTTAATAATATCTCTGATCTCTGTTGATCTCTGTTGATAATATCTTGATCTCTGTTGATCTCTGTTAGTGCTATCTGAATACTATAGCTGAAACAGTATGTAATACATGTGATGTAATTCGAGATTCTGAATGTTCGTATATTACCTTATGTGGTGGAGTGGTAACACTTGTTTACATTGTGGACATTCTAATGACCTGTCAATGTCGATCAGAAATGTAGCTAGCCATTGTAAAAGTACTTCTGTCACCTTGTGTGGTGATGGTGGAACATGGCGATGCTGCAATCACCACCGTCATGATCACCACCTCCCCATCACCACCACAACCACCATTCCCACTAACATACCATCACCACCGCCACTACTCCTCCACACCTTCATCATTGCCACCATTACCCACTCATTAACTCAGTCCTAACCAAATACTATTTGAGTCATCTGTGTGTGTGTGGCGTGTGTGTGTGTGTGTGTGTGTGTGGTGTGTGTACTCACCTATTTGTACTCACCTATTTGTGCTTGCGGGGGTTGAGCTTTGGCTCTTTGGTCCCGCCTCTCAACTGTCAATCAACTGTGGTGTACAGATTCCTGAGCCTACTGGGCTCTATCATATCTACACTTGAAACTGTGTATGGAGTCAGCCTCCACCACATCACTGCCTAATGCATTCCATCCGTTAACTACTCTGACACTGAAAAAGTTCCTTCGAACGTCTCTGTGGCTCATGTGGGTACTCAGTTTCCACTGTGTCCCCTTGTTCGCGTCCCCCCAGTGTGTGTGTGTGTGTGTGTGTGTGTGTGTGGTGTGTTGTGTGTGTGTGTGGTGTGTGTGGTGTGTGGTAATACCTAGTTGTACTCACCTAGTTGTGCTTGCGGGGGTTGAGCTCTGGCTCTTTGGTCCCGCCTCTCAACCGTCAATCAACAGGTGTACAGTTTCCTGAGCTAATGGCTCTATCATATTACATTTGAAACCGTGTATGGAGTCAGCCTCCACCACATCGCTTCCTAATGCATTCCATTGTCAACCACTCTGACACTAAAAAGTTCTTTCTAATATCTCTGTGGCTCATTGGGCACTCAGCTTCCACCTGTGTCCCTAGTGCGTGTGCACCTTGCGGTAAACAGCCTGTCTTTATCAACCTGTCGATTCCCCTGAGAATCTTGAATGTGGGATCATGTCCCCCTAACTCTTCTGTCTTCCAACGAAGTGAGGTTTAATTCCTGCAGTCGCTCCTCGTAGCTCATACCTCTCAGCTGGGTACTAGTCTGGTGGCAAACCTTGACCTTTTCCAGTTTAGTCTTATGCTTGACTAGATAGGGACTCCATGCTGGAGCCGCATACTCCAGGATTGGTCTGACATATGTGGTATATAATGTTCTGAAAGATTCCTTACACAAGTTTCTAAAGGCCGTTCTTATGTTAGCCATCCTGGCATATGTGCTGATGTTATCCTCTTGATATGAGCTTCGGGGGACAGGTCTGGCGTGATATCAACCCCCAGGTCTTTCTCTCTCTCTGGT
>WNGS01093519.1:0-10194 GCA_020271785.1 Procambarus virginalis
CAAGACTTACCATGAGAGGTGAAGGGTAAATGGTCAGGAGGCAAGACTTACCATGAGAGGTGAAGGGTAAATGGTCAGGTGGCAAGACTTACCATGAGAGTGAAGGGTAAATGGTCGGAGGCAAGACTTACCATGAGAGGTGAAGGGGTAAATGGTCCAGTGGCAAGACTTACCATGAGAGGTGAAGGGGTAAATGGTCAGGAGGCAAGACTTACCATGAGAGGTGAAGGGTAAATGGTCAGAGGCAAGACTTACCATGAGAGGTGAAGGGGTAAATGGTCAGGAGGCAAGACTTACTTTGAGAGGTGAAGGGGTAAATGGTCAGGTGGCAAGACTTACCATGAGAGGTGAAGGGTAAATGGTCACGAGGCAAGACTTACTTTGAGAGGTGAATGGGTAAATGGTCAGGAGCAAGACTCACCAAGAAAGGTAAATATAATTACTATGAGAATTTTAGTGCCAACATTATTCAGGAAAATATATTATTGTCCTGTAATTTTATAAACACTTCTGCACATAAGGGAGATACATAATGACATAATTAAATACAACTCCACAGTAAGCAGGAGTCGTCGTGGTCTGCCTGTGGGGTCGACCGTCGGGGTCCTCATGGTCCTCGGGTCAAACCCATTACTGTCTGGTTTCTCCTTTTAATATGTTGTTCCCCATCATGTTATCTTTGTTATCGTTCTCTCGTGTTGAACATTTTAGCTTCTCTCAGTATTTTAACCTTATTATATATTATATGGTAAATAAAACACCATTCATAAAATTCGGTGAGATCACAAGATCATTATACAGTATATCAATGATAAAATATTGAGGTCATTGCATGGATCGAACCTGCACACTTGGCCACCTCGAGCACATGTACTGCCAACTGAATAATACGGTTGAACAATAGCTCAACCATAAGTACTACCAGACTTTCTTGCTATTTGAAAGGTTCCATCCGGTACCACAAACTTAACTACTACCAGACTTGATGACCAAACCACACATCAGAAGATGGAGAAACGACGACGTTTCGGTCCATCCTGGACCATTATCAAATTGTGTGGAAGAAGAGAGGATGTTTTTGTTGTTTACATACAGCTACTCGGAGCACAAAGTACCAAGTAGCACGGGCTAAGGCGAACCTGTAGTAGACTTACCTGGCCACAGGAGCGGAGTAGTAACTTAGAAGAGAGGATACTGTTGTTGTTGTTTTAGATTTGGCTACTCAGAACGAAATGTCCATGTAGCACGGGCTATAATGAGCCCGTAATTGAGGAAGAGAGGAAGGTAAGGGGAAATATATAAAGCAAGAGAGTGAAGTGGTTGCCTTACCTGCGTTTAAGGTGAGGATCAGGTAAGATAATTTAAAGAAGGTAAGAGAAAGGTGAAAGGTAAGAATAGTATTAAAGGTTCCATTATTATGAGTGTAAGAATAGGATGAAGGAAGAATGAGTGAATGAATGGATGAAGGAAGTATGGGATTAGGTAAGAATATGAGGAAGGTAAAAAAAGAAACGAGGAAAGGCTTACGTCAGGTCACGTTTGTTAAGAAGGTTGGAGCATTTAAGTATGTACTGTGGAAGGGAAGAGTCAACATCAACAAAGCCAGGACTAAGGTTCATGCTGGGTATGTTGTGTATCAGAGCCGAGTCAACAAGATGGCGTCTGTGAAGAGTAGAGGCAGGGAAGATTATTTTAGAGAAAGACCAATCAGTAGGATGATTAGAGTCCCTAACATGACAGAAGAGAGCAGTGTTTGTGTCTGCAGACATAACACTTCTTTTGTGTTCCTTGAGTCTGTCATTCAGTGTACGCCCAGTTTCCCAAAAGTATTGGAGAGGACAAGACGAACAGGAAATAGAGTAGACACCAGCAACATTGGAAGCTGCAGGAGCAGTGTGAACCAGATTTCTACCACGACTGTTGGTTTTTCCAAAGGCGAGCTTTACGTCGAGAGGACGAAAGAATATTAGACATTAAAAATAATTTTTTCAGTGATAGAGAAGTTAAAAAATGGAATGCACTAGGCAGTGATGTGGTGGACGAAGACTCCATACACAGATTCAGATGAAAGATATGAACCTGCACACCAGTTGATAGACAGTTGAGAGGCGAGGCCAAAGAGCCAGAGCTCAACTCACGTAAGCACAACTAGGTGAGTACGAAGAGGATTAGTGAGATTTTTGTGTTCAGATATGAAGGGAAGACATCACAGTGGAACAAGTGCCGGAAACAGGTTTGGCATGAATTAAATTACCCTCTAACCTGCTCCTCACCTCACTTTCCTACCTGCTCCTCACCTCACTCTCTTACCTGCTCCTCACCTCACTCTCTTACCTGCTCCTCACCTCACTCTCTTACCTGCTCCTCACCTCACTCTCTTACCTGCTCCTCACCTCACTCTCTTACCTGCTCCTCACCTCACTCTCTTACCTGCTCCTCACCTCACTCTCGTACCTGCTCCTCACCTCACTCTCTTACCTGCTCCTCACCTCACTCTCCTACCTGCTCCTCACCTCACTCTCTTACCTGCTCCTCACCTCACTCTCTTACCTGCTCCTCACCTCACTCTCTTACCTGCTCCTCACCTCACTCTCTTACCTGCTCCTCACCTCACTCTCTTACCTGCTCCTCACCTCACTCTCTTACCTGCTCCTCACCTCACTCTCTTACCTGCTCCTCACCTCACTCTCTTACCTGCTCCTCACCTCACTCTCTTACCTGCTCCTCACCTCACTCTCTTACCTGCTCCTCACCTCACTCTCTTACCTGCTCCTCACCTCACTCTCTTACCTGCTCCTCACCTCACTCTCTTACCTGCTCCTCACCTCACTCTCTTACCTGCTCCTCACCTCACTCTCTTACCTGCTCCTCACCTCACTCTCTTACCTGCTCCTCACCTCACTCTCTTACCTGCTCCTCACCTCACTCTCTTACCTGCTCCTCACCTCGCTCTCTTACCTGCTCCTCACCTCACTCTCTTACCTGCTCCTCACCTCACTCTCTTACCTGCTCCTCACCTCACTCTCTTACCTGCTCCTCACCTCACTCTCTTACCTGCTCCTCACCTCACTCTCTTACCTGCTCCTCACCTCACTCTCTTACCTGCTCCTCACCTCGCTCTCTTACCTGCTCCTCACCTCACCCTTTTACCTGCTCCTCAACATCGCCACAACACTGCTAGAGGCAGCTTCTGAGAAGGACACAGCGCATCTTCTAGCTGTGCAAGCCCCCCATGCCGGGGACTTCCTGTTGGCAGTCCTTAATTCTGCCTTGGGCACCTTCCTGGACCATCGGGCCCTAAGTATTGATGTTGCTCTGCGCCTTGCCGCCCCTATCTCCACCGAGCACCGGTGTATTTGCGGCCATGCACGGGCGGACCAATACGGCAGCCATGGTCTCATCTGTCGTAAGACACAGGGAAAGATTGCCAGACATAAAGCAGTCAATGACATCATCAGGCGAAGTTTGGCTACAGCTGGGTGCCCAGCACAATGGGAACCTCAGTTGTGCAGACCTGACAACAACCAAAAACGCCCAGATGGAGTCACCCTGCAGCCATGGAGGGAAGGTAAACAGGGCGTATGGGATTACACGCGGGCATCGATATTGGCTGATACCTATCTACCTAACAGCACAGTTGAGGGAGGCGGGGCAGCCACCTTCAGTGAGACCCAGAAAACCAACAAGTACAGAGACCTAGAATGTTGTTACAGGTTAGTGCCGATAGGCTCTGAGACTTTGGGCGCCTGGGGTAAATGTGCACTTAAATTCTTAAAGGAGGTGGGCGAGGAACTCAATGGGAAAACTAAAGACTCACAAGCGGCCACTTTCCTGTTCTGGATTCTGAAGGTCTGGGTTTGAGTCACTTCTGGGGTGTGGAGTTTTCAGTTGCATATATGCTTGGGGACCATTCAAGCTTGTCCACATTTATGTTGCTGAAATGGCCCAACATAATGAGGTGATTTGATGAAATAACTATGCCCAAGATTACCATCAAAGTGCCCTCGGGACGGTGGGGAAAAAGCCTCGGCTACCATCGTCTTTTGTACGGTCACTGATGGTCGAGTGGTTAAGGTACCATGTACACCAGTTGCATTGTGCTCCTGGTGGTCTGGGTTCGAGTCACTTCTGGGTGTGGAGTTTTCAGTTCTATATATGATTGGGGACCATTCAAGCTTGTTTGCATTTATATATGTACATATATATATATATATATATATATATATATATATATATATATATATATATATATATATATATATATATATATATATATATATGTGTGTGTGTGTGTGTGTGTGTGTGTGTGTGTGTGTGTGTGTGTGTGTGTGTGAATTGTGATGGAAAAAAAGAAGTGTAGGTGCTCGGCAGTCCTCCTAATGGCTGGTGTCAATGCCAATCACATTTAACAAAAAAAATTGACTGCTTGGCTGTTGCCTCCTGTGGTAAAGTAAGGAAAAACACGTAAAACAAATCTTATGAACAATAAAATTTTAATTAACTTGAAAATAAATATGAACAAAGATAATCCCTTGGCTATGTACAGTGCAAACAAACAAGATTATAAAGTAAAAAAATAACATAAAATAAAACAGTGGTGACATTGCTCTACAGTGAATAAAGACAAGAAATGAATTAACATGTGCTGAGAATAAAGCACTGGCTGAGAACATCCACTAATAAACAGAGCATATATCAGATGGTTGTATCAGCTTTGAGAGCACAGGATATTCTAAATCCAATGGCTTGTGCATGCTCAGTCATCGGCTATGTAGATGGCACTGAAGTGCAGAGGTACAGAGGTGCAGACGTCGATTCACCAATCAGAAGCGAGCTGGCTGGAAGTGGTGGTTTGGTGATCGACGTAGGTGGAGGGGGGAGGTGGACAGTGAGTGTCTGATACATATGCGCTTGGCAGAAACGTATTTTACTCAATACGCACTACACTTGCTTGTAGTATCTAGATGTTGTAGATGTACTGAAGTAACATGATGATAGGAAAGAGCAGGCCAAATCTTTATTGAAGAAGATTATCGTAACAGCTCTCCCCCGAAGCCTGCTCTTACGGGTTCAGTACTTAACTAGATGGTGTAGAGGTAGGAGTAGCTGTCTCTACCTCGTAGACTCTGGAGAGGACGTCGGCTATGATGTTTCCGAACCTTTGATGTAGAAGATCTCCAGATTAAAATTCTGCAAGTACAGAGCCCAGCGTAGAAGACGTTGATTGCTGAATTGGGCCTGTTGTAGGAACCGCAGGGGATTATGGTCTGAGTAGATGGTAATAGACCGATTCCCCTGTAGATAAAGTTCGAAATATTGCAGATTCAGGACGATGGAGAGGAGTTCCTTTTCCATAGTGCTGTAGTTCTTTTGATGGGGCTTCAACTTGTAGCTGTAGTAGCTGACAGAAAGAATCTCTTCGCCACGTTGTTGCATTAGGACGCCCCCGATGCCGGTACCACTGGCGTCGACATTGATGATGAAGGGCTTCGTAATATCTGGTGAGACAAGAATGGGATCAGAATATAGCAGAGATTTAAGTTGTTCAAAGGCAACGGTCTGTTGAATGGTCCAATGATACCGTTGCTTGGGGCTGGTCAGATTAATCAATGGTGTCTCTACCGTACTAAAATTCTTCACAAACCTACGATAGTAAGATGCAAGTCCAAGGAAGCGCATGAGTGATAGAGGAGGCAGTGAGATTTACGCTAGTGGCTATGATGGAGGGCCAGGCCATTGTCTATGTATAATGCGTATAGTTCACTGACAAAGCGCTGGTTGTCTGGTCCTGCAAGCCTTTCTGCAAGTCTAATAAGACCAGGGATAATGCCTGCACGTGATGCAGGGGGCTGTGAAGGAGCCTGTGGGACCTTGGGTTCCCAATGAGAAGGCTGTGTCGCCTGCTGGGAGGAGCCACATGTTGGAAAGACTGGAAAGTCTTCTGGTCAATCAGTGAGAGCTAAGGTGGTGGGTTGAACGCTTGGGGCTCTGATCGAGGAGGCAGAAGGGTTGTTTCTCTTGGCTTCAACCTGGGCCTTGATGCTTTCCTGTCTGCGAGGGCAGCGGTAGGAAATTGCAGGGTGATTGCTATCACAGAGCAAGCAGCGTTGGACTGTTGCCTTGCATATGGAGTAGTGATGGTCCAGTGCTCACAGGCTGCACTTCTGGACAGGGTGCTGACACTTCTTGGTCGGGTGGGAGAGCTCGTAGCACTTAAAGCAGTGCTGGATCTCATGGTATCGTTCCTTTTTTATTTGGTGGAGTGGAATTTTTAAGCCGAAGCAGTAGAATCCTTGTGTGGCAGCCTGGGTGGCCGCAGCTATGGTGGTGAACGTAATCTTCATTGATGTTTTGTCAGTGTTGCAGAACTCTAGTTTGAATACAGCCAGGATTGGATTTTCGTCCTCGATATTGTCCTTGATATGATGTTGAGGTCGGTCAGCGATCCACTGGCTGGTCCTGCTGATAAAAAACAGTTCTTCCGGCCAGGAACTGACGTGGGAAGTGAGGATGTAGGTGGTGCTCTTTACGAAGAATGGCATCGTTAGTCAGGAGTTTTTCTAGCTCCTCTTCACATGAAAAGAAGAGCACGATATCTTCACCTTCCTGACTAATGTCAGCGGGTTCGAGGCCAGTAACGTCCTTCAGGATCTTGAAAATATTGCTTCTCCCGATAGCATGACCGTCAAGTGGGCTAGCTCTGACCTTAAGACGTTTGGGTCGCATTGTGACCACACTGTTCCTTGTGGTGTGTGGTGTCAGACTGGACCACTGCCGGACTGTGTAGTGTGGGGGGAAATGTGTTGGTGTTATATACCTCCTGCTGCAGGACGTACATGCAAGACTGCTATGGTACACCCACGTTCATCAAAATGTATTGGGTTACCATCTTGATCCCTAATAGTGATGCTGACGCTGTCTATCATATTGATGTTAAGTCGTACGTACAGTTTTTTATTGTTGCTGTTATCACTTCCATTTAGGGAGATTACATCCAAAAATATTTACAGACTGGTTCCCATATCTAGTAGAAGAGATCTTATCACAATAAACACAATATCAACTCCTCCTCTAGGCTTTGACGGGAATAGACATGTGTCAACTACGCTCGAGGCATAATGGGGTTTTGCGAATGTCATATTCGCTATCAGGAACTACGCCCAGCACTTTCCCGAGACCAGGTCCGAATGATAATGAAACTCTACTGACGTTTCTATGCCCCATTGCAGAGCTAATATTCTCCTCACTAATTACAGTAGTGATCTTGTTTCGATTGGATTAAGAATCGTATTTAATAAAATGTGTTCCATATTTAGGTGAAAATTGTTTAAATGCTTTTCCTAAAAAACTGAGTTTAGCATTATTTGAAAATATGGCGGCTATTTCTGTATTAATCGTGGTATTAATTTCTTTTATAGTTCCAGCTAAAACAACAGATGATAAATGCTTTGAATGCAAATATCGCTCCACACCCACTTTCCCTATATGTAACCCCTACACGTATATAGGACTCAGGATTATCACGCTTATTAACATAATGGGATGTGGGGTGAAGTAATTTTTGTAGACACATTTCATAGCGTCTCCTGGGATCTTATTATAGCTGGTTAAACAATCGATTTTGGAACGATGCGGGGTTGTTATTTGGGAATAAATGCGTATCTGATACGCTGGTGGCGTAAATCACGTGAGTGTCTATCGCTCTATCTCCTTAGACTGCTTTTTGCTAAATAAAGCTACTTACACATTACATACACATTTATATACGCCCACCTGTTAATATACGATCCAGGAAGCATTCCTTTTACTATGAGGATCTATTATCGCAGTTGCCTTTCTCTTAACAGATGGAGCCTCATACACTTGACTGCTTGCCGTAGTATTGCGGAATAAATCTCGTGGTGTAGAAGTTAGTGTGAAAAACAGTTGAACAATAGGCAATTTATCAGGTAATAAAACATTTAAGCTCAGTCATTTTATATATAATGTCGTTTATTATATGAATGCCAGATACGGGAGCCAATACATTTCCATTCAGATCCCAAGGAACGATTCCACTAGCATCATAATGGATTAACAAGGATCTTGCATATTCATGATCTCGTACGTTCGACTTCAAATCTATTAAATGTTTTATGGAAGGGTTGGTATGTACCTGAGGAGCAGCTTTCACCGTTTGATGATGTGCTGGTTTCACAGTTAGGTGTGTGGGACTGTGTGCAGCTTTCCGGTTGTCCACTATTTTACGCGGAACGAGATAAAAGGCTTTCATTTTTTGTTACTTACTGAACAACCGTGTAATTAAACTTGCTGCAATCGGCAGAATAATGGATAAAATACTGCCTCCTCGTTTGCTGGTTAATATCTGTTTCTTCGTTGACACAGAAGGCCTCTTACAGGCTAGTGAGCGAATAAGCAATTTATATTTTTTCAACTTTTTAATGGCCTTGTCGGGCACAGGTAACTTTTTTTTTTAAAGCTATTAAAAATTTTTGATAAACAATTTATATGTGGTTTCTTCAATTTTTCAATCAACTGTTTTCTCGAGGAATACTGAAATTTAGATAATAGCTGGATCAATTCCTTGTATTTATAAACCAAGGGCTTCTTTATTATAAATGTAATATGTCACCAGCATCGATCCATTGATCGAATGACCGATCATATCCAGCATACCTAACTTCATACTGAAGTTTACCAGAGACTCTACGTTGCCCCAATACCTTTTCAATATTAAAGGTTTGAGGTAAGTGTGTGGGTGGTAATTCTTGCTTATAGAAACCACCATCAATTTCCTCACCATTAAGATCTTTCAGAAAGTATAAAGGGATGTGATGTCTCTGATCAATACGTGTAACTATAAATATCTCTCGTGTGTTCTGCTGCTTAAACCATTTCCTAAACTTGGAAATGCGATCAGATAGTGTGATACGTACTGTATCACCGACAGTCAATCGAGGAATGACGGATCTCGTTGATTTGCTCTGGCTTTTGTACATTAAATCAAATTGTTCGACGTGATCACTAGGTGAGGATAGTGCGTGTACCTCCTCGGGTGTCTTCCCCTTCAATCCTCTGTGGGAGGTTTAATTATATGTTTTCACAATATCTGGTAGAGCCTGCATGTATTTTAAAGTGTTGTGCGCCGTCATAAACTTGTAAAGTTTATCTTTTAAAGTACATATGAATCTCTCAGCAATAGAAGCCTTAGTCTCCTGAGAAAATACACTATATAACTTAACTATCTTTGTTGCCAGTATTTGTTTTCATAGCGGCGTTATAAAATTCCCCACCTCTATCAGAATTAATTTTTCGCACTCCCCATGAATGAGGAGAATCTAGAATTATAGCCAGAGCTTTACTGGTACTTTTCCCATCCTTGCCACGTAAGGGTAATACTTGGGCGAACCGGGAGAGTATATCTACGCATACGAGTAAATATTTCACTCCGTCATTATGTTTGTCCAAAAAACTCATCTCGGCCAAGTCTATAGCTTGAAATAGCCGCGGTTTAAGGCTTAATACCCGACGCCGTGGGAATTTATGCGGTTGTAAATAATGCAACGTATAAGAATCAGAGCTTTTCAGATAATCTTTTACATCGGCTACAGTTATACTAGGGTTAATTAATTTGGCGGCCTTATACAGCCTCTGTACCCCTCCAAGCCCCCCGCTAGATGAGGGGTCGTTATATACTGGTTTCTATACATCTTTCTTGCTCACCATTGATAAGCTATCTCATAGGGTAGTTCGTGAACAATATTACCGTGTAATGTTATAGTAGAGGGTGTGTTCGAGCCCAGATCTACTAGCAAATACCCATAGGGTTGGCTAATAACTTTCTTCTATAACTCTACAAATTTCTTTGAATCCTGTTTCCCAAATATTTGCCGTCCAAGTGTTTCAATTTGTGAGAGGTCTCTTGATTTAACCAATATGAAATGAGAAGCACTTAAACTAATGTTCCTCGAATATTTACCTGGAAAAAATATATTTTAAATAATCAGTATGACGGGAACCATGAAATGCCGCCCCCTAGTAAACATGACTGATATGATTTTTGAATTCGCAGACTCTGTGAAAAGGTCATCATAGATTACTAAGATATGTGACTCATTATCCACTTGCTCTTCCACAGGATCAATAATAGTTGAATGCTCGATCAGCTTCCTTTTATTTTGTGGATCTGACCGT
>WNGS01093520.1:0-10842 GCA_020271785.1 Procambarus virginalis
GGCTGGCCGGGACCTGGACTGTCAGCCGGCCTCCAGCAGGCTGGCCGGGACCTGGACTGTCAGCCGGCCTCCAGCAGGCTGGCCGGACCTGGACTGTCAGCCGGCCTCCAGCAGGCTGGCGGGGACCTGGACTTCAGCCGGCCTCCAGCAGGCTGGCGGGACCTGGACTGTCAGCCGGCCTCCAGCAGGCTGGCCGGGACCTGGACTGTCAGCCGGCTCCAGCAGGCTGGCCGGGACCTGGACTGTCAGGCGGCCTCCAGCAGGCTGGCGGGGACCTGGACTGTCAGCGGCCTCCAGCAGGCTGGCCGGGACCTGGACTGTCCAGGCCTCCAGCAGGCTGGCCGGACCTGGACTGTCAGCCGGCCTCCAGCAGGCTGGCGGGGTCCTGGACTGTCAGCCGCCTCCAGCAGGCTGGCGGGACCTGGACTGTCAGCCGGCCTCCAGCAGGCTGGCCGGGACCTGGACTGTCAGCCGGCCTCCAGCAGGCTGGCCGGGACCTGACTGTCAGCCGGCCTCCAGCAGGCTGGCGGGGTCCTGGACTGTCAGCCGGCCTCCAGCAGGCTGGCGGGGACCTGGACTGTCAGCGGCCTCCAGCAGGCTGGCCGGGACCTGGACTGTCAGCAGGCTGGCCGGGACCTGAAATGTCAGCCGGCCTCCAGCAGGCTGGCCGGGACCTGAACTGTCAGCCGGCCTCCAGCAGGCTGGCCGGGACCTGGACTGTCAGCCGGCCTCCAGCAGCTGGCCGGGACCTGGACTGTCATTCGGCCTCCAGCAGGCTGGCCGGGACCTGGACTGTCAGCCGGCCTCCAGCAGGCTGGGGGACCTGGACTTTCAGCCGGCCTCCAGCAGGCTGGCGGGGTCCAGGACTGTCAGCCGCCTCCAGCAGCTCTGCGGGGACCTGGACTGTCAGCCGGCCTCCAGCAGGCTGGCCGGGACCTGGACTGTCCGTCGGCCTCCAGCAGGCTGGCCGGGACCTGGACTGTCAGCAGGCCTCCAGCAGGCTGGCCGGGACCTGGACTGTCCGCCGGCCTCCAGCAGGCTGGCCGAGACCTGGACTGTCAGCAGGCCTATAGCAGGCTGGCCGGGACCTGAGCTGCCAGCCGGCCTCCAGCAGGCTGGCCGGGACCTGGACTGTCAGTCGGCCTCCAGTAGGCTAGCCGGGAACTGAACTGTCAGCAGGCTGGCCGGGACCTGAAATGTCAGCCGGCCTCCAGAAGGCTGGCCGGGACCTGATCTGTCAGCCGGCCTCCAGAGCTGGCCGGGACCTGGACTTTCAGTCGGCCTCCAGCAGGCTGGCCGGGACCTGGACTGTCAGCCGGCCTCCAGCAGGCTAGCGGACCTGGCCTGTCAGCCGGCCTCCAGCAGGCTGGCCGGGACCTGGATTGTCAGCCGGCCTCCAGCAGGCTGGCGGGGACCTGGACTTTCAGCCGGCCTCCAGCAGGCTGGCGGGGTCCAGGACTGTCAGCCGGCCTCCAGCAGGCTGGCGGGGTCCTGGACTGTGAGCCGGCTTCCAGCAGGCTGGCCGGGGCCTGGACTGTCAGCCGGCCTCCACAGGCTGGCGGGGTCTTGGACTGTCAGCCGGCCTCCAGCAGGCTGGCTGGGACCTGGACTGTCAGCCGGCCTCCAGCAGGCTGGCGGAGTCCAGGACTGTCAGCCGGCCTCCAGCAGGCTGGCGGGGTCCTGGACTGTCAGCCGGGCTCCAGCAGGCTGGCGGGGACCTGGACTGTCAGCCGGCCTCCAGCAGGCTAGACGGGACCTGGACTGTCAGCCGGCCTCCAGCAGGCTGGCGGGGACCTGGACTTTCAGCCGGCCTCCAGCAGGCTGGCGGGGTCCAGGACTGTCAGCCGGCCTCCAGCAGGCTGGCGGGTACCTGGACTTTCAGCCGGCCTCCAGCAGGCTGGCGGGGTCCAGGACTGTCAGCCGGCCTCCAGCACGCTGGCGGGGTCCTGGACTGTCAGCCGGCCTCTAGCAGGCTGGCCGGGACCTGGACTGTCAGCCGGCCTCCAGCAGGCTGGCGGGGTCCTTGACTCTCAGCCGGCCTCTAGCAGGCTGGCGGGGACCTGGACTGTCAGCCGGCCGTCCCTCTTCTCTAATCACCTTCCTTACTGTCCTTGGTGAGTTTGAGTGTAAGGTGATGTCCTCCGTTTCCAAAATTTCTTGAAGACATTTTAAATTATCTTGAATCTGATAACTTAAGATCCTTGATTTATATTTTGATTTATGGTAAAGTGAAAGCCAGAGTGGGGAGCACTCTAATGTTTACGTACTAAAGACTTGGCTTTGTAATTCACATGGTTGTGGTTTTTACTTAACAATGATTATATAATAACTGTAGACAGACGATTTCCTTTCCTTATCTTACTAACTTTCTGAATGGATGGTGACAACCCTTCTTCCTCTTATTATTGTCTACCTACCAATCTGTTTATCTACATTTATCAACTCTACCTAATTTTACCGCTTTTTTCTAACTTTTTCCACTCATCTTCCTCCACCTCCTCTCTCTCTAAGTCTATCCTTAATCGTAATCTCTTTCTAAACTTCCCTTCACTCACTCCCTCACTCTTCTTCACTCTCCTCCTCTCACTCATCTTCACTCTCCTCCTCTCACTCTTCTTCACTCTCCTCCTCTCACTCTTCATCACTCTCCTCCTCTCACTCTTCTTCACTCTCCTCCTCTCACTCGTCTTCACTCTCCTCTTCTCACTCATCCTCACTAAGTTCGTCCACATCGTCCTGCATTTTTTACTTTCGTTATTTTCCGATACATTACTGATGGGTGTCGTAGAGATCATTTGTAATGATGCGCTATACAACAAAGTTGTGAATTTGTGGTTATTTGTTGAATGTTAAGTTTTGTAAATATATATTTTTGGACTGATTCCAGCAGCGAGAGAAGGAGGAATGACACAGTGTGCGATAGCAACGGAAGAAGGAGGAATGACACAGTCTGCGATAACAACGGAAGAAGGAGGAATGACTCAGTCTGCGATAACAACGGAAGGAGGAGGAATAACACAGTCTGCGATAGCAACGGAAGAAGGAGGAATGACACAGTCTGCGATAGCAGCGAGAAAGTAAAAAGAAGCAAAAAATTCCGAGGTAGTAGCATCGGGGTGGAGCTGTGGTCAGCACTGAATGGGTGGGGTTTGAGGGTGGAAGAGTGCCATTCACATCACCAGCCTCTCCACCTACGCCCACACTCCCTCCGCCCACCTACAGGGTGCCACCCTCGGCCCCTGGTGAGCCAAGGCTACACACTGGGGCCGGACCAGGCCCCCAGCCGATCACCCGTCCGGGAGAAAGGCATCACTCTCTCCATTCTTAATCAGAGGAAACCTTATCTAATATTTCACAAGGTAAGTGGTACCATGAAGATTGTAATTTGACTGATTAATACTTTAAATTCTGGCAATATTACCTTCTTCCAATATTGCCTTGTTCCTTTTCCAAGCAGATTACAAAGTTCTGGCAAGTCTTTGTGGAAAATATTAATTAAATGTGAAAATTTCCAACAAAATACGAACAGATTCTACGCATCTTCTTTGGTAAAAAACGAACTTCATCACAAAAAATACGAACGTAATTGTAGCTATTAAAATAATAATTTAATAATGACCAATTACTAAAAAAAATACCTATGAAGCGTCCATAAAAGCGAGGTAATTGGAGATTATTTGTAAACAGTGGCTGGCCAGAGCGGTGTTGACAGTCACCTGTGAATTGCCAGCCAGGTTGTTTATGTGTTGAAATAGTGTGGTATATGGCGTCTAGTCCCTGCTTGGTCTGTTTGTACAGCGGCCTGCACGCGCCCGCACGCGCCCGCACGCCCATCATTCATGTTTGACAGTTTGACATAACTGGTGTTCCTATTACTAACTTTTTACTTAAACAATTGTTTATGAAAACTTGTATATAATGTTGGGGTGAAGGAAGGAGGGGGGGGGGGGCAGGGTAAGTTATTCTGAGCACATGTGCACCCAAGGTACCAGAGGGACCTAATGGTACCCTAAGGGATCAGAGTGACTTTAATCTATTAAAACCTAAACTCCTAAAATTATTTCTTTTTGTAACTATTTGCTCCAAAATACCAAAATGTAATGATGGACCACCATAAAGTATTCATATGTAGTGATGGACCACCATAAAGTATCCATATGTAGTGATGGACCACCATAAAGTATCCATATGCAGTGATGGACCACCATAAAGTATCCATATGTAGTGATGGACCACCATAAAGTATCAATATGTAGTGATAGACCACCATAAAGTATCCATATGTAGTGATGGACCACCATAAAGTATCCATATGTAGTGATGGACCACCATAAAGTATCCATATGTAGTGATGGACCACCATAAAGTATCCATATGTAGTGATGGACCACCATAAAGTATCCATATGTAGTGATGGACCACCATAAAGTATCAATATGTAATGATGGACCACCATAAAGTATCCATATGCAGTGATGGACCACCATAAAGTATCCATATGTAGTGATGGACCACCATAAAGTATCAATATGTAGTGATAGACCACCATAAAGTATCCATATGTAGTGATGGACCACCATAAAGTATCCATATGTAGTGATGGACCACCATAAAGTATCCATATGTAGTGATGGACCACCATAAAGTATCCATATGTAGTGATGGACCACCATAAAGTATCAATATGTAATGATGGACCACCATAAAGTATCAATATGTAATGATGGACCACCATAAAGTATCCATATGTAGTGATGGACCACCATAAAGTATCCATATGTAGTGATGGACCACCATAGAGTATCAATATGCAGTGATGGACCACCATAGAGTATCCATATGTAGTGATGGACCACCATAAAGTATCCATATGTAATGATGGACCACCATAAAGTATCAATATGTAGTGATGGACCACCATAAATTATCCATATGTAGTGATGGACCACCATAGAGTATCAATATGCAGTGATGGACCACCATAAAGTATCCATATGTAGTGATGGACCACCATAAATTATCCATATGAAGTGATGGACCACCATAGAGTATCAATATGCAGTGATGGACCACCATAGAGTATCAATATGCAGTGATGGACCACCATAAAGTATCCATATGCAGTGATGGACCACCATAAAGTATACATATGCAGTGATGGACCACCATAAAGTACCAATATGTTGTGATGGACCACCAAGAATAGTACCAATATGTAGTGATATGTACAAATAGAATGCTTTATATTACCAAAAGAAAACAAGTTTGACAAAATTTTATAATTCAGAACAATTCGGCTTCTTAGGCAACATTGCCCATTAGGTACAATATATATATATACAGACATATTAATATTTTGGCAGCAGTCTTTCCCTGAGGCATATAGTATTAAATGTGACCTAAAGGGCGAGCTCAGTGATTGTAGTGCGAATCTTCTCTACTTTCCTTCACTTGAGAAGGAAGTTGAAAAATTAACTCTCCAAAGTTCATTTTTATAGTATTGTTTGGCCTGACAATAAGAGATGCTTTTCATTAACTCTTGTTAACATTGTCAAAGGCAGAGATCGATTGATAACAAATGTTCATCCTACATGATATGTACCCGAGTCATCAGCATGATAGCATGATGACTGGTGCAGTATGGTGAGTGTCACTCTGGTGTTAGTATGATGACTGGTGCAGTATGGTGAGTGACACTCTGGTGTTAGTATGATGACTGGTGCAGTATGGTGAGTGACACTCTGGTGTTAGCATGATGACTGGTGCATTATGGTGAGTGACACTCTGGTGTTAGCATGATGACTGGTGCATTATGGTGAGTGACACTCTGGTGTTAGTATGATGACTGGTGCAGTATGGTGAGTGACACTCTGGTGTTAGTATGATGACTGGTGCAGTATGGTGAGTGACACTCTGGTGTTAGCATGATGACTGGTGCATTATGGTGAGTGACACTCTGGTGTTAGTATGATGACTGGTGCAGTATGGTGAGTGTCACTCTGGTGTTAGTATGATGACTGGTGCAGTATGGTGAGTGTCACTCTGGTGTTAGTATGATGACTGGTGCAGTATGGTGAGTGACACTCTGGTGTTAGTATGATGACTGGTGCAGTATGGTGACACTCTGGTGTTAGCATGATGACTGGTGCAGTATGGTGAGTGACACTCTGGTGTTAGTATGATGACTGGTGCAGTATGGTGAGTGACACTCTGGTGTTAGTATGATGACTGGTGCAGTATGGTGACACTCTGGTGTTAGCATGATGACTGGTGCAGTATGGTGAGTGACACTCTGGTGTTAGTATGATGACTGGTGCAGTATGGTGAGTGACACTCTGGTGTTAGTATGATGACTGGTGCAGTATGGTGACACTCTGGTGTTAGCATGATGACTGGTGCAGTATGGTGAGTGACACTCTGGTGTTAGTATGATGACTGGTGCAGTATGGTGACACTCTGGTGTTAGCATGATGACTGGTGCAGTATGGTGAGTGACACTCTGGTGTTAGTATGATGACTGGTGCAGTATGGTGACACTCTGGTGTTAGCATGATGACTGGTGCAGTATGGTGAGTGACACTCTGGTGTTAGCATGATGAATGGTGCAGTATGGTGAGTGTCACTCTGGTGTTAGCATGATGACTGGTGCAGTATGGTGAGTGACACTCTGGTGTTAGTATGATGACTGGTGCAGTATGGTGAGTGACACTCTGGTGTTAGCATGATGACTGGTGCAGTATGGTGAGTGACACTCTGGTGTTAGCATGATGAATGGTGCAGTATGGTGAGTGACACTCTGGTGTTAGTATGATGACTGGTGCAGTATGGTGACACTCTGGTGTTAGCATGATGACTGGTGCAGTATGGTGAGTGACACTCTGGTGTTAGCATGATGACTGGTGCAGTATGGTGAGTGACACTCTGGTGTTAGCATGATGACTGGTGCAGTATGGTGAGTGTCACTCTGGTGTTAGCATGATGACTGGTGCAGTATGGTGAGTGTCACTCTGGTGTTAGCATGATGACTGGTGCAGTATGGTGACACTCTGGTGTTAGCATGATGACTGGTGCAGTATGGTGTTGGTTGCTTGCGCTTGGGCAGTGTTAGGCGTCTTGAAAGGGATGTTGTTGTCTTGCCTGTATACTGAATTCGTTGGAGCTGAAAGTCACCAAGTGAAGTCATAGACAACTTTCGTCTCTTTCAAGGGGCTTTGTTTGGTGTCAGGAGAGTTCTTCACGCGCAAGTTGGCAGTCATCTTGCTCTTATAATAAATTATTACTTCAGTCTTCTCGTTGGTATCAGAAGTATTAGGGGCCACATATCTATCAATAATGTTTTTCAGGACTCTCTCTTCCGTTTTATGGGTCGTGGAGAAGACGTTCCTGTAGAATATTTTAATAGTGGGAACCAATAATATACTATGTCTATTATTCTGAAGTTGCGAGGCCGCTCACCTTCGATTTGATAATTTCCTGAGCATATCTGTTGGAGTATCCATTGTTGATCAGGACCTGCCTTACTCTACCACGTTCCTCGTCAACCAGCTTCCAACTGGAGCTGTGCGCGAGGGCTCGGGTTGACATAGCACTGATAACAATCTGCTTGTATCATCAGGGCTCTCACTCGTAGCATTAAGGCATTCCTCTGTTGGTTTCTTCGTGTAGACTGCAGTGTTGAGGCCACCATTCCTTTCCGTGACGATTCCATCTAGGAAAGGTAGGCTTCCTCCTCTCTTAATCTCATAAGTGAATCTAAGCACTGAATTTCGTTCCAATGCATCATTAAGCCACAGCAGGTGTTCAGTATAATTAATATAATAATTATTATTCATTGTGTCTGGGGACAGGCAGCCAGAGTGTATTCAAACACGTTAGGCTTATATTGAGGTCCCCCCTCAGGTCGAATTACTGACCCCACCCAGGATGCTAATCCACAACAAGCTGACTCCTGAGTACCTACTGAATGAACTCGTTTACTCACATGTTTCAAGAAGTCACTCCCACCCCCCCCCCTTCATATCTGACACACCTTTCTCCTTCTGTATTTGTAGTTAAAAAAAATCTGTCAGCCTGATTTTACCCCATGATTTTCAGTGTCTTACCTCTGGTAGACATTAACCAGCACTGTACTGGTAATCAATACACTTTACTGGTAATCAATACACTTTACTGGTAATCAATACACTTTACTGGTAATCAATACACTTTACTGGTAATCAATACACTTTACTGGTAATCAATACACTTTACTAGTAATCAATACACTTTACTGTAATCAATACACTTTACTGGTAATCAATACACTTTACTAGTAATCAATACACTTTACTGGTAATCAATACACTTTACTGGTAATCAATACACTTTACTGGTATTCAATAACTTTTACTGGTAATCAATACACTTTACTAGTAATCAATACACTTTACTGGTAATCAATACCCTTTACTGGTAATCAATACACTTACTGTAATCAATACACTTTACTGGTAATCAATACACTTTACTGGTAATCAATATAGGTCAATACACTTTACTGGTAATCAATACACTTTACTGGTATTCAATACACTTTACTGGTAATCAATACACTTTACTGGTATCAATACACTTACTGGTATTCAATACACTTTACTGGTAATCAATACACTTTACTGGTATTCAATACACTTTATGGTAATCAATACACTTTACTGGTATTCAATACACTTTACTGGTATTCAATACACTTTACTGGTATTCAATACACTTTACTGGTATTCCACACATACTTACTGGTAATCAATACACTTTACTGGTATTCAATACACTTTACTGGTAATCAATACACTTTACTGGTAATCAATACACTTTACTGGTAATCAATACACTTTACTGGTAATCATTACACTTTACTGGTAATCAATACACTTTACTGGTAATCAATACACTTTACTGGTATTCAATACACTTACTGGTAATCAATACACTTTACTGGTAATCATTACACTTTACTGGTAATCAATACACTTTACTGGTAATCAATACACTTTACTGGTATTCAATACACATTACTGTATTCAATACACTTAACTGGTATTGATAATGAAGGTAAACCGCGAGTTTGACAGAGTAAGGCTTAACAATGCTCAGTCATGGATTAACCTGATTATCAGGAATGGCATTTTATACAAATTCCTTAATAATAATAATTAGATCAACTTAAGTGTAACTTCCTTTAAAACTGATTACAGCTGGTCAATACCTGCTAGAGAAGACACTCGAAGCTACATACATTCAGTCTGTGGTCAGTCTTGTAGTCTGGGGCCTTGGTTAGTTGCTCATAACAAATATATGTGCGTATTCCCACAGTTGTTCCCGCTCGGGTCCTACTGGGCACATTGGGCAGACCTGGAAATGTGCACTTGATGGGTGGAGGTGCTGGGCGAGGATGCGTGGTGATGACGGTGGCAGTGTCAGGTACTATGGGTCTTCGCCACGCCGCCAATGCCTGGCGAAGCTAGGGTCGCTGATGGCACTCCATCTCACGCACAGTGCTCACTGGACATGGGTGTTTATCAAGGGCGGACGAACCATTTCAGAGACCAGCATTATCCAAGGCATCGCCTCACACTCTGCCCACGTCATCCTCCCTGTGTCACACCTGCAGCCACCATCTACAGTCGGTAAGAACCAGTTGGTGGAGAAAGATCGCTGGCAGTACTGTGCAGTTCACGGTGCCATGGGCGGACTCTGTGACGAGTCGGCCCCGACCCATTGCCACGGCCCTCTGCCCCACCCGTGGAGCGGCAATGGGTCCTGGCAGATGTCAAGGTAGTGTTGACGGCAGGCAGCAGACACCAGTACCTCTACCACACACTCACCACCCTGCTGGCAACACCCGGCGCACAACAGCAGAACGTCCTCGTCGTTCTCGGCGACGCGCCGTCGTCAACAACGCGACTCCTGCGTCTTCTCGGCGTCAACTTTATTAAGCTTACCGTCCAGGGTGAAGGCAACAGCAAGCTCTTCCGCTACTACCGCAGTGTCTTCCAGGTGGCTGCCCGCACCTTCCCTGACGCCCCGGCGGTTATATTCCTAGACGAGGATGTCGAGGTCTCGCCAGACTTCTTCTCTTTCATGAGCCAGACCCTCGGTCTCCTGCACGCAGACCCAACACTCTACTGCGTCAACTCTCACTCAATCACAGGTTTTTCTGATCGAACATTCAATCCGTCGCGTGTGTTCCGAGGTGCTGTTCAGGTTCAGTGGGGGTATGCTGTAACGCCTCACTTCATCAAGGAAGCCCTGAGCAAGTGGCCTGAAGTCGATCACGACACTAACATCGTAATATACGACTACTGGATCTACACCCACGTCAGGCAGGGAAGAGAATGCGTCTACCCAGAAGTGAGCCGGAGCAACCACTATGGCCAAGGCCTGAACACCGACCCTCTAATAGCTGAGAGGGTCTTTTTAGATAAGCCATTAGTGCTGGAAGCCGGCGTGTCTCTAGTCGGAATTTCCAGGCTCAAGTCAGCCGACTGGCGACATGACCTCTCATATACATTAGCTCAGCCACGCCGCTTTTGGGTAATCCCTGTAATGCAGACTTCATACCCAAACAGAACCCCAAACCCCAAAACAACCTCAGCAACTCTACGTGTTCTATACAGGCTAGACCCCATCGAAAATGGAACCCAGACGTCACACAGTCTTTTAATTTACAAAATTGCGTGGGTGGATGGAGTATATCTGAGCAAGGACACCACGACGGGGTGAGCATCGTTACTCTCTCCTTCCTCACCACCCTCTACCTGGTGGGGGTCCCCTACTCCTCCTATTCTCATCTCCGTCCTCAGG
>WNGS01093521.1:0-10463 GCA_020271785.1 Procambarus virginalis
GTATTGGGTCTGGTACTGGGTCTGGTATTGGTTACGTACTGGGGTCTGGTAATGGACTTGGGTCTTGTAGACGGTCTCGTGACGTACTTGGGAACGTACTGGTCTCGTACTTGGTCACGTACTGGGTCTGGTACTGGGGTCTGGTAGAGGGTGGTGGGGACGACCTGGGGTCTTGTATACAGTCTTATACACAGGAACCTGCAAGAGTAACATTTTGATAAAATAACAATACAATTATTAATATTAATTTGAGTTAAATCTATCATAAGATCTATAGGTACATATAATCAGTGTCTTCAGCTACTTTCTTCTTTCATGTATAGGGAACGGCGAATCATATTTGAGAAGACATATTGCGCAGTTTGGTTCAGTATATGTCAGTACATTTATGTTGGGATTACTGTACTGAACAACCAAAGTATTGACCTGCTGGACCTGCCCCTGCCCAGTACTGACCTGCTGGACCTGCCCCAGTACTGACCTGCTGGACCTGCCCCAGTACTGACCTGCTGGACGTGCCCCAGTACTGACCTGCTAGACCTGACCTACTGGACCTGCCCCAGTACTGACCTGCTGGACCTGCCCCAGTACTGACCTGCTGGACCTGCGTCTGGTACTGGGTGACGTACTGGGTCTTGGGGTAGCAGGGGCGGGTTGGGGGTAGCTGGGGTCAGCCCCCACAGCTGCCACCACTGCCAACACCACCACAAACAAACTTGATGACATCATTGGAGAGAGAAATCTCTTGCACTGTGGTATATGTTCAGGAAATATATTGCACTTAAATTTACCTCCCTTTAATTTCTACCTCCTTCCCCCCCAGCCTCACACGTTTCAAACGATTTTGTTTAGGTTCGAGCTCTTGCGGGAGGAATTGACTAGGTGCCAGTTCTTAGTTGTACTTGCTAATTGGGACCTGGTTGTAAATCGATTGATGAGTCGTGTTTCTATGGAAACTAGTAGGGTAAGGCTACCACAGCTATGGGAAGGGAAAGCTCTCAGCCTGCTAACACGAGTCAGCAGTCGTCTGCTCCTGTACCCTCCTGTGTAAAACTAGTAGGGTAAGGCTTACCATGAGCTATGGGAAGGGAAAGCTCTCAGCCAGCTAACAGGAGTCAGCAGTCGTCTGCTCCTGTACCCTCCTGTGTAAAACTAGTAGGGTAAGGCTTACCATGAGCTATGGGAATGGAAAGCTCTCAGCCAGCTAACAGGAGTCAGCAGTCGTCTGCTCCTGTACCCTCCTGTGTAAAACTAGTAGGGTAAGGCTTACCATGAGCTATGGGAAGGGAAAGCTCTCAGCCAGCTAACAGGAGTAAGCAGTCGTCTGCTCCTGTACCCACCTGTGTAAAACTAGTAGGGTAAGGCTTACCATGAGCTATGGGAAGGGAAAGCTCTCAGCCTGCTAACAGGAGTCAGCAGTCGTCTGCTCCTGTACCCTCCTGTGTAAAACTAGTAGGGTAAGGCTTACCATGAGCTATGGGAAGGGAAAGCTCTCAGCCAGCTAACAGGAGTCAGCAGTCGTCTGCTCCTGTACCCTCCTGTGTAAAACTAGTAGGGTAAGGCTTACCATGAGCTATGGGAAGGGAAAGCTCTCAGCCAGCTAACAGGAGTCAGCAGTCGTCTGCTCCTGTACCCACCTGTGTAAAACTAGTAGGGTAAGGCTTACCATGAGCTATGGGAAGGGAAAGCTCTCAGCCAGCTAACAGGAGTCAGCAGTCGTCTGCTCCTGTACCCACCTGTGTAAAACTAGTAGGGTAAGGCTTACCATGAGCTATGGGAAGGGAAAGCTCTCAGCCAGCTAACAGAGTCAGCAGTCGTCTGCTCCTGTACCCTCCTGTGTAAAACTAGTAGGGTAAGGCTTACCATGAGCTATGGGAAGGGAAAGCTCTCAGCCAGCTAACAGGAGTCAGCAGTCGTCTGCTCCTGTACCCACCTGTGTAAAACTAGTAGGGTAAGGCTTACCATGAGCTATGGGAAGGGAAAGCTCTCAGCCAGCTAACAGGAGTCAGCAGTCGTCTGCTCCTGTACCCACCTGTGTAAAACTAGTAGGGTAAGGCTTACCATGAGCTATGGGAAGGGAAAGCTCTCAGCCAGCTAACAGGAGTCAGCAGTCGTCTGCTCCTGTACCCACCTGTGTAAAACTAGTAGGGTAAGGCTTACCATGAGCTATGGGAAGGGAAAGCTCTCAGCCAGCTAACAGGAGTCAGCAGTCGTCTGCTCCTGTACCCTCCTGTGTAAAACTAGTAGGGTAAGGCTTACCATGAGCTATGGGAAGGGAAAGCTCTCAGCCAGCTAACAGGAGTCAGCAGTCGTCTGCTCCTGTACCCTCCTGTGTAAAACTAGTAGGGTAAGGCTTACCATGAGCTATGGGAAGGGAAAGCTCTCAGCCAGCTAACAGGAGTCAGCAGTCGTCTGCTCCTGTACCCACCTGTGTAAAACTAGTAGGGTAAGGCTTACCATGAGCTATGGGAAGGGAAATAATATTGAACATATATGAATGGTGATTTAATTTAATGATTACTTGGCAACAATGATTTAGAAAAACAGAATTTAACAGAAATTGCAAAATGTGAACATGAAGATACGAAAAAAATGGGCGTTTTAATATAATTTCAAAGGCATAAGACAATGGCTAGGACTTAGTCCAAGCTGTCACTGGTCTTACGGATTTATCTGCACGGGAGACCTGGAAGGACTGGAGAGATGTTATCGCTACAAGCTTGTGCACAAGACTGATGTCGGAACAGCAGCAATTCATCTATTTATAAGACTTGCATTCCTGTTTGGTCATCGACTTGAGTGTTGACATATCTCCCCCCCCCAACGCCCTCAGCGTCTGGCTGGGACCATCACTCGCTCAGGTAACTAGCTGGTGGTGAATCTTACCTGCAGGCTTGGATTCAATTGTTTGTACAACCTCTTACGAAACCTGTGCATCTTTCCTCAATCATGGCGGCTTTGTTTGCTTGTATTAAACAGTTTATGAGCTGCGAAGCATTACGAGGTTGTTTATAACAATAATAACCTCGGGTTGTGCAGTTTACAAGCTCGTAAACTGTTTAATAACTGTAAACAAAGCCGCCATGATTAAGGGAAGATGTATAGGTTTCGTAAGTGGCGGTGCAAATTCTTGATGAATTCTCACCCAGTACTTACATAACAGTGATTACAGAGGAGTGAAGTCTGGCTCTGACGGTCGAATTCTTTGTTGAATCTGAATGTTGGGGTGTAATTGAAGCCTAAATATGACATAATTAACCCTAGCTTCCCTAACCTAATCTAACCTAATCGACTTATCTAACCTACCCTACTTACCTCTACAAACTTAAACTATCCTAAACAAAACGTGAACCCAATTAAACTACAAGCCTAATCAAATCACACCGAACTTAGGCTTCAGTCTTTCCCATATCTAAGCCACCTGGCCTTAATGCAAACTAAATTAACTTTACAGCATGTATGTTCCGTGTATATAAGAACGTGTGGCTGGAGGTTTTGTTGCATTTGTCGTGTGATTATGTCCAAACACTCAGGTCTGTTAGGAGAGAAATTACTGACTCCCAACGACCTGAAAGCAACAGCATTAAAAGCTAGGATTTGTTCAGATCCAAAACCTATGTTTATGGGCAAAACAAAACGTCGAAAAGACTGTGCGACACAGTGGTTGCCAGGATCAGGTTGGGTTACCGTTACCTGTGGCAGGTGGCTACCGTTACCTATGGCAGGTGACTACCGTTACCTGTGGCAGGTGGCTACCGTTACCTGTGGCAGGTGGCTACCGTTACCTGTGGCAGGGGGTTACCGTTACCTGTGGCAGTTGGCTACCGTTACCTGTGGCAGGGGGTTACCGTTACCTGTGGCAGGGGGTTACCGTTACCTGTGGCAGTTGGCTACCGTTACCTGTGGCAGGTGGCTATTGGTGACGTATCTCCCAATCCTCAGCACTCCAGGTGCAAACTCTGTGAGCAGGAACTGCGGCATGATCTCCCACACTACATCTCAGAATGCCCAGTTATCAGACCATTCAGACCCATTGGCATATAAGGTACCTGGAGCTTTGTAATTACTTTATTCACTCTCGTGTTCTTGAAGATATCCTCATATTAGCATCCAAAATTTGCCAGTGCATATTACTGAACATATGGCCCTGTATGACTAACCATCCTGCAAGATGGGAACTTTCAATATCACTGCTGCCTTATTCACTCTTGTGTTGACGATATCCTCATAATGTACCCAGAGTCTGCCAGTGCAGACTACTTATCACATGCATCTGTATGACTAACCATCCTATGTGATGGAGATTTTAACACCACGCAGTTAGTTTTTTGACACACACTGTACTCCCCTTCATATAGTCTAGGTCAGCTGCACAAATGCAGATGTACCTAAATGTGTTAATAAAAAAAATTGTCAGGTGTATCACATGTTCAATATGTGAATGTATCACTTGAAGCATGTGTGCGATATGTGGCATTGAATATGAATATGGTATTTATAGGTGTTTTTTTGTTTAGTTAATTAATTATACACCATATATATGGGACTGAACAAGACCATAGAGGTACATAATTGGTCCAGCAACTCAATCCCAGCAATCACTTAGCAAAGATACAGCACCGATGAGCTGGTTACAAAATTTAACATAAAACAATCTCTTGACCAGTTCATCAAACTAACATCACCGTGATCCCAAGAGGCCGCAGCACAAAGAGTTGGAGCTTGTTAGTTAAACCACTTCCGTTTATAATTTGACGAGCCTTCACCCAGCCAGTGGGCAGCGGTTACACTCATCTCCAGACCTCACCAACAGTTAACAAACTCGGGGACAATTAGATGAAATCTCTGGTAGGAGATCATGTTGAATTAAATACAAATTTCTTGAACGATTGTAATATGCTTCTGCATTCTTGGTTTTCCTCAAACTTTGTTTTTTTTTCCGAAGCAGAGTTGTTGATTTCTGGAAGAAAGTATCGGGTATCATATGGACGTGAGTCGGCTAGATTATTGCAAGCGTAGGTTTGACATATATATGTAAATGTTATGTATATAAAAACACATATATATAAATGGAGTACCCGGCGGTGTCCGGGTCGACGCCCAATTGTTCGCCATTAGAGCCCCCAGAATATGTGACAACCATTCAACAATACGGGCTCACCATAGCCCGTGCTACTTGGAACTTTTTGTTCCAAGTAGCGAATCTTCAACAACAGCAACATACCATTCAACATGCATTCTGGGTTGTCTTCCACTCCAGGACCTGGGCGGGTCTGAACATGGCTTGTTTTCCCAGCCTAAGGGGTAGGTAGGTAGGAGCTTCTATTCACGGGTTACGGAACCAGTATTGTGACTATTTGTGGTTGGTTCAAGTTCGAGTAAGTTTATTTGAAAGGTAAAATAATCCCCAAAAGGATCGAGTGACTTAGGCTATTTCTACTCTTTATTTTGCTACCTGTCCTCAGGCTAGGCTTGTCCAGACGGCGCCAGAACTCTAAGTCGCATTCATTAATTTGAACCCTTAGACCGCGCAATATATAGACGATTTGAGTAACAAAACCGGAACTGCGCAATACATTAATAGCTGTTTTAGTGTCTAGCGCTTTAATTTAATATACTGAGTATTCGAAATTTTGTTTTCTCAAGTATAAGGTAATATTACACACTAGAATGAACTATACACTTCGGCCTAACTTAGGTTTGGAGGGTAGGTTTTGCTGGAAATTATTGGCGTTAGCTGTACGTGGGTGAAGCATTTCGAGTTTACAGAGGTGTGATTCGAGCAGAGGTCGTGAGCGAAGCACCAACTGCTCGAGAATTTCGAACATCAGCTGTGAGTCGCGTGTAAAATGTTTTGTTTTAATTCATAAACAGATGGTTTTGTGGCTGGATAAACGAACACTTGGCCTTTGTTGATGAGGACAGGTTATCTTCTTGAGGTTATCTTGAGATGATTTCGGGGCTTTGAGTGTCCCCGCGGCCCGGTCCTCGACCAGGCCTCCACCCCCAGGAAGCAGCCCGTGACAGCTGACTAACACCCAGGTACCTATTTTACTGCTAGGTAACAGGGGCATAGGGTGAAAAAAACTCTGCCCATTGTTTCTCGCCGGCGCCTGGGATCGAACCCAGGACCACAGGATCACAAGTCCAGCGTGCTGGCCGATCGGCTCCCCAGGTAGCCATTATGTGGTATATTTTCTCTCCTAGCTCCTTCCATTCCACCTGCTCCTTTTCCATCCCCTCCCTTTAATCTCTACCTCCTTCCCCCTCACCGTGATCCCTACCACTTTCCCCTCATCCCCATCTAAATACAGATTCCATACAGATCTTTCTACTTCAGTTCAATTTCATGCTTCTGATCTCAATTAGTTTTAAGTTTCCCCCCCCCCCCCCCCACATCTTCCCTGAAACGCTGTGAGTATTGGTGGCTTTAGGCATTATATACACTAACTCTATCTAGAAATCCAACATTCTGCTCGTAACACATTTTGTATATATGTACTTTGACCTAAATAAAGAATTATTATTATAGGTAATACACCAGCGGATGATTCACAAACCAACACAAATGTGAGACAATAGTTTACAAAAGCCACTCATACACCAGCTTGTTACAATATTTACATCATGAAAAATATATTGCTCAATATCAACAATGAGAAATGTTATTAAATTGAGAGTTGGAGCAACAGGTGAAAGATTACATATGCAAGGAAGCGAACGGAAGTAAACAAAAGTCAGCTGGTGCGAGAAGTTAACGTCATGCTCCACATATGAGGTTCCTTTCTCCACAGGTGCGCCCGTGGCGTCCAGTGGTGCCTTGTGGCGTCCAGTGGTGCCTCTTGGTGTCCAGTGGTGCCTCTTGGTGTCCAGTGGTGCCTCTTGGTGTCCAGTGGTGCCTTGTGGCGTCCAGTGGTGCCTTGTGGTGTCCAGTGTGCCTTGTGGCGTCCAGTGGTGCCTTGTGGCGTCCAGTGGTGCCTCTTGGTGTCCAGTGGTGCCTTGTGGCGTCCAGTGGTGCCTTGTGGTGTCCAGTGGTGCCTTGTGGCGTCCAGTGGTGCCTTGTGGCGTCCAGTGGTGCCTCTTGGTGTCCAGTGGTGCCTTGTGGCGTCCAGTGGTGCCTCTTGGTGTCCAGTGGTGCCTTGTGGCGTCCAGTGGTGCCTCGTGGCGTCCAGTGGTGCCTCTTGGTGTCCAGTGGTGCCTTGTGGCGGCCAGTGGTGCCTCGTGGTGCCTCGTGGCGTCCAGTAGTGCCTCGTGGCGTCCAGTGGTGCCTCGTGGCGTCCAGTAGTGCCTTGTGGTGTCCAGTGGTGCCTCGTGGCGTCCAGTGGTGCCTCGTGGTGTCCAGTGGTGCCTCGTGGCGTCCAGTGGTGCCTTGTGGCGTCCAGTGGTGCCTCGTGGCGTCCAGTGGTGCCTCGTGGCGTCCAGTGGTGCCTCGTGGCGTCCAGTAGTGCCTCGTGGCGTCCAGTGGTGCCTCGTGGCGTCCAGTGGTGCCTCGTGGCGTCCAGTGGTGCCTCGTGGCGTCCAGTGGTGCCTCTTGGCGCCCAGTGGTGCCTCGCTCAACCTGTTATCTAAAGAAAAACATCCTAATATTGTCAGTCGCGTGTGTGAACATCTTCTGTATAATTCACAAATCATTAAATTTTAAAGATATATAATTAAGTTGATTCCACAGGTAATTGTTGCTGGTAAAGTCTAAGTCTAAGCATTAAAGTAAAGCCTTAGGCTTTACATCAGCCTTAAAGGTAATGTAAAGCCTAAGTCTTTAGGCTTTACATCAGTCTTAAAGCCTAAGTCAGCAAATATTATTATTTCTACATGAAACGCTATGTGTGTTTGTGGCTTCGCTAGATTGTAAAAATCACAATATCATGTAAGCTCGCTTTGTAACTAGCGTCAAAAGATTGTTATTTGCTTAGCTAAACGAACTAGAAGGTTCAGTTCCTGAACCGATTATGTTCCTCTGTAACCCTTTACACCACCGCCCACGGGATGGGTATGGGGTGCATAATAAAGAAACTGATTGAATTGCTCACAAACCCATGGTACCTTCTTGTAGATCAATCAATCAGTCAATCAATCAGTACATAAATAGTATTGCTTGTTTGTTTTGCCGGTGTGATGAACTAACGCTGGCCAGATTCACGAAGCAGTTTCGCAAGCACTTACGAACGTGTACATCTTTCCTCAATCTTTTTGACGGCTTTGGTTATATTTATTAAACAGTTTACAACCATGAAAACTTCCCAATCAACTGTTGTTATTGTTATAAACAGCCTCCTGGTGCTTCGGAGCTCATTAACTGTTTAATAATTGTAAACAAAGCCGCCAAAGATTGAGAATAGATGGACAGGTTCGTAAGTGCTTGCGTAACTGTCGTGAATCTAGCCCAAATTTTCCAGTCTGTTGCGATGGACACTATTACTCACATGATCACTTTGTTGAAGCGTAAACTGTCACTTTGCTGCTGGCCAATTTTTTTCTGGAGCTGGGGTTTATGTGGCACTCATTTTCAGAGTGCTCCGGTGGTGGTTGTTCTTGTTATAGATTCAGCTACTCAGAACAAGTTCCAAGTAGCACGGGCTATGGTGAGCCCGTAACTTACCTGGCACAGGAGCGGTGCAAGTAGCACGGGCTATGGTGAGCCCGTAGTACTTACTGGACACAGGAGCGGGCCAAGTAGCACGGGCTATGGTGAGCCCGTAGTGGACTTACCTGCACAGAACGGGGCAAGTAGCACGGGCTATGGTGAGCCCGTAGTGGATTTACCGGCACAGGAGCGGGGCAAGTAGCACGGGCTATGGTGAGCCCGTAGTGGACTTACCTGGCACTTGCAGGCATATACCTGCCACTGAATTTTTAAAAGACAAAAGCAGTGGACTTATATATTGTGACTCGCAGAGTGCACTCCTGGCATTGAACACACATAATAGTGACACCCAGAAAATAGTCAGTGATATTCGAATGAATGTTTTAGCTGCTAAAGAAAACAGATTTGAAATTAAATCCTATGGATACCATCACATGTTGGCATCTCAAGGCATGACACTGTTGATATGCTTGCAAAGACAGCCTGTAGAAAACCAGTGGTAGAAATTGATATGGGTGTTTCATTAGCAGTGACAAAGAGAATACTTAAACAAATATCTAATGAAGATCTCACCGACCTAACAAATTCACAAAGACCTGAAAGTTGTAGCATTAAATATTATGATAGATATCGTGAGGAGACATTCACATATGGGACTAATAGAACAAGAACCCGGCAATGTGATGTTATAGTGGCCAGAATACGCCTGGGATATAGACGTATCTGGCAGCTTTCTCAAAACCCAAATGTCGAGTACACAATGTGTCAACTTTGTGAAAGAGAAAACATGCACTCTCTTGAACATTATATTGTAGAATGTCCCATATTGGCCGACTTTCGCCCCCCTGGGCTAAGGTATGCTGAACTGTGTAATTATTATATGAGTACTGGAACACTTGATGATATATTGGACTTGTATCCAAGATTGACCATGTAATGTATCATTTATACAATGTATGTATGTGATGTAACTATATAACCTAAGCTTGTAAAAGTACCTTAATCAACTTCAGTGATTAAGTGCTTAATTGCACACTAGTTTCTCTATCAGCTATCTCACCCTGTCACAGTAAAAGAGACAAATGTATGTGAATGCATGTGTGTGTATATATAAGTATGTATATATGTATATCTACGTATATGTGTGTGTATATGTATATGTATGTGAATAAAGTATATATGGAAGCTGATCAGAATTGCATTTCACCTTTGTAAATGCACATTAATGACACTTCGAACACTTTATGAGGGCATACGTAAATCTGTGTATCTATGTATTTACGTATGTAGGTTAGCTTAGCATTTAAAAGCACCGAATCACCTTCTGTGGTTGATTGTTCAATAAATCCCTGAACTATATGTTTAACTGATCACTACCCTGTCCATGGAGGACAGAAGAAAATGTATATATGCTGGTTAGCATTGTAAATGTCAGGCCACGTCTTGGTAGAAAATAATAATAATAATAATAATAATAATAAAACAGGAGCGGTACTGAAGCCTCCGATGGGGGCTGCTGGTGCCTCTTATGGTAGTGTCTAGCTGTGCCTCTTCACTTGTGAAGGCACCGACAAAATAATTATGAGCCCCGACAGGATTCGAACTGCGACCTCCAGCAAGTAACCAATCCAACTGGCGCTCTGCCAACTGAGCTACGAGGCACTACACTCATGGGGCCTCACTACTTCTTAATACGAATCCTTCGTCCAGCATTATTGTCCAAATACAGATACAAATTGTCTTTTAACACACAAATGCCATTATATTGTGGTAGTGCTTTGATGACCGTTTAAAAGACTGTATAAGCAATACGATGAAAAACACCAGTAAGTAACTACAATACTTGTAGTAGGTGGTGATTCTGCTCTTTAAGCAGTGA
>WNGS01093526.1:0-11801 GCA_020271785.1 Procambarus virginalis
TAGAGGTACAGTCTTAACATGGTTGGGAAGGTCATCCACATTCTGGGGTCCCTTGATTGTAGAGCATTTCTAGTTTGGTTAAGTCGTACTCTTGGAATATCAAAACTGTATTGTTTCTGGTGTGGTGCTCATGGGTTCTGTACAACCTTCATGACGCTTTTGAGGTCAGGATTGGCATTACAGTTCAGCGTTTTATATATGTAAACATGATACACATGACAGAATGTGCATTGACTTAATATCTAACATATTCAGAGATTTGAGTAGGGTACCGAGTGATGTCTGGGCCAAGAGAGTGGATACTGTCCTAATAGCAGCTTTGTGTTGAGTAATTAGAGGACGTAAAGATTTTGGGTAGTAGAACCCCAAGCACAAATACCATAGTTGAGATATGGATAGATGAGGGAGTAGAGAGTCACCAGGGCAGGGCGGGGTACATAATATCTGATCTTAGAGAGAATGCCAACAGTTTTTAAACTTTTTTTGATATATTTAGAATGTGTCCCTGGAAATTCAGCTTGTGGTCAATGAGAACGCCAAGGAATTTGCCATCTAATTTGTTACAAATTTGGGTATTGTTAATTTTGAGATTTATTTGATTAGAGGATTTATTGCCAAACAGAATATAGAAAGTTTTGTCAATGTTAAGGTGAGTTTGTTGGCAGTTAGCCAAAGATGGACTTTATTTAGCTCAGTATTTACTGTGGCATTTAGAGCAAGGGGTCAGGACTGGAGTAAATGAAGGTTGTGTCGTCAGCAAAAGAATTGGTTTGAGGTGTTGGGAGGCATTTGGAAGGTCATTAATGTAGATGAGAAAGAGGAGAGGGCCAAGTATGCTGCCCTGAGGAACTCCAATGTTGATGGGTAGGTGGGAGAAATTGAATTATTCACAGAAACATACTGGAGCCTGTCAGTAAGGTAAGATTTGAGGTATTGCAGGGAGTGTCCTCTGACTCCATAATGATGTAATTTAAGAAGAAGGTTTGGTGGTTGACAGTGTCAAAAGCCTTACGCAGGTCCACAAATAACCCAACAGGGAACTCATTTTTATCAAGAGCTGCATGAATCAAGTTAATCATACTAATAAGTGCATCGTTAGTGCTTTTTTTGGGTCTGAAGCCATATTGACAAGAGCTAAGTATATGTGTTTGGCTAGATAAGAGTAAAGCTGCTTGTAGATTAGTTTTTCAAATATTTTTGACAAGTTAGGCAGGATTGATATGGTCTGTAGTTGTTAACATCTGTGAGATCACCACATTTGTGGACAGGGTTACTCTCGCTTTCTTTAGAATATCTGGAAAGGTTTGGAGTTCAAGTGACTTGTTGAAGAGCAATGCAATAGCTGGGGCTAAAGATCTGGAGGCTTTTTTGTAAATTAAAGTTGGTATCTCATCAAGGGCACTAGACTTGGTTTAAGGGAAAGGATTATCTCATTGACGTCAGTGGAATTAGTAGGCTTTAGGTACAGAGACTGTGGATAGTTACCTGTAAGATAGTCCTTAACATCAGTACTGGAAGTTGGAATATCATTTGCAAGGGATGACCCAATGGAAGAGAAGAACCTATTGAACTCAATAGCAGAATCAGAGGCTGAAAGCTGACCATCGTTACTGGACAGGAGTGTTGGTTTGTTATTTAAAATCTTCTTTGATCCCAATATTTGTGAGATTGTGCTCCAATTTTTTTTAATGTTGCTCTTTATTTGGGTAAATCTATCTTCGTAGAATTTAGTTTTGGCTCGTCTAATTATTTTAGATAGCAATAACGAGTAACTCTTTGAAAATTCTTTGGAGACGGTTCCTACCTATACTTCTTCTCAAGGTCATGTTTTTTATTAATGGATTTAAGTATTCCCTTTGTAAGCCAAGGATTGTTAAGCCTTTTGGTTGACTTGTTTTGAAAGCCTAGGACAGTGGGTGTTATAAAGGTTAAGAGTCTTTTGAAGAAAAGATTGCACTACTAGGTTGATGTCCCCTATGTTACCTAACTCGGATTCCCAGTTGACATTATCAGCAGCAGTTATAAAATTGTCTATAGCAGTTTCATTGTGCAGCCTAAAGCTTAATTCCCTTGACTCAAGAGGTGGTTTGATAATGTTAGTTGAGAGAAATGTGGGGTAATGGTCTGTAGTGCTATCGGTGATTATACCTGAAGTAAGCGGAGAGGTTATGTTGGTCCAAATGTGATCAAGAGTCGTGGCCGTACTATCAGTGATTCTAGTAGGTCTAGTGATTAAGGGTATGAGGAAGCAGGAATTCATACACTTGAGGAAGCTAACAGCAGTAGGGTGTTCAGGCTCGCAGAGGTCAATATTAAGTCCCCAGCGATAATTAGATGGTTTTTGTTCAGTCTGTTATCGAGTATTAGATTTCTAAGGTTTGAATTGAATTCGGACACATCAGTGTTAGGAATTCTATAGACTGCACCCACAGACAGGACAGACTCCAAAGGATAGGGGCAGACAGATTCACTACAAACGACAAGGAAGTGTGTGAGGAACTCAATAAGAAATTCCAAGAGGTCTTCACATTAGAGTAAGGAAAAGCTCCAGAGATAAGAGAAGGAACAGTTAACCAGACACCACTAGAGGAGTTTGGGATTACCAGTGGGGAAGTAAGGAAGCTCTTGCTAGAGTCGGATGTGACAAAGGCTATAGGCCAGGATGGAATATCGCCATGGGTACTAAAGGAAGGAACAGAAGCACTGTGCCTGCCACTCTCCATGGTGTATAGCAAATCACTGGTAACAGGTGAACTGCCAAACATTTGGAAGACGGCAAATGTAGTCCCGATATAAAAGAAAGAGGATAGACAGGAGGCACTGAACTACAGGCCAGTGTCCCTAACCTGCATACCATGCAAGCTGATGGAGAAGATTGTGCGAAGAAAGCTAGTGGACCATCTGGACCATCTCTGTGGACCATCACAGGTCCACAGAGTGGACCTGTGTTACAAAGGAAATTTGTAACACAGCATCAACATGGGTTCAGGGATGGCAGGTCCTGCCTCACACACAGGATTAATTGAATTCTACGATCAGGCAAGAAAGAGATGGGTGGGTAAACTGCATATTTTTGGATTGCCAGAAAGCCTTTGATACAGTGCCACACCAGAGACTAGTGCAAAAACTAGAGATGCAGGCTGGAGTGAAAGGGAAGGTACTCAATTGGATATGGGAGTACCTAAGCAACAGGAGACAGCGAGTCAGTGTGATGGGTGAGGTCTGAGATTGGCGAGACGTTACGAGTGGAGTCCCGCAGGGGTCAGTACTTGGACCTATACTGTTTCTGATATATGTAAATGATCTCCCAGAGGGTATAGAATCGTTCCTCTCATTGTTTTCTGATGATGCCAAAATTATGAGGAGGATTAAGACGAAGAAAGACAGTATGAGGCTACAAGATGACCTAGACCGACTGAATGAATGATCCAAGAAATGGCTACTAAAGTTCAACCGAGTAAATGTAAGATAATGAAACTAGGCGGCTAGAAACAGAAGGCTAGACACAGGATACCGAATGGGAGATGAAGTCCTTCATGAAACGGACAGAGAGAAAGATTTAAGAGTTGATATCACACCAACCATGTCTCCTGAAGCCCACATAAAAATAATAACATCAGCGGCCTATGCAAGGCTGGCTAACATCAGAACTGCTTTCAGAAACCTTTGTAAGGAATCCTTCAGACCCTTGTATACCACATATGTAAGACCAATCCTGGAGTATGCAGCCCCAGCACGGAGTCCGTACCTAGTCAAGCACAAGACGAAGCTGGAAAAAGTTCAGAGGTATGCCACTAGACTAGTCCCAGAACTAAGAGGCATGAGTTATGAGGACAAACTACGTGAACTGCCCCTCACGTCGCTGGAAGACAGAAGAGCTAGGGGGGACATGATCACCACATACAAAATTCTCAGGGGAATTGACAGGGTGGTCAAGGATGGATTATTTAACACGGGTGGCACACGCACAAGGGCCACTGGTGGAAGCTGAGTACCAAAATGAGCCACAGAGACATTAGAAAGAACTTTTTCAGTGTCAGAGTAGTTAGTAAATGGAATGCATTAGGAAGTGATGTGGTGGAGGCTGACTCCATACACAGTTTCAAATGTAGATATGATAGAGCCCAGTAGGCTCAGAAACCTGCACACCAGTTGATTGACGGTTGAGAGGCGGGACCAAAGAGCCAGAGCTCAACCCCCGCAAACACAACTAGATGAGTACAACTACGTGAGTACATAAAACACCTCCCACAGAAAACACCCAACACAGAAAACACCTCCCACAGAAAACACCCAACACAGAAAACACCTTCCACATAAAACACCTCCCACAGAAAACACCCAACACAGAAAACACCTTCCACATAAAACACCTCCCACAGAAAACATCTCCCACAGAAAACACCTCCCACAGAAAACACCTCCCACAGAAAACATCCAACACAGAAAGCACCTCCCACAGAAAACACCGCCCACAGAAAACACCTCCCACAGAAAACACCTCCCACAGAAAACACCTCCCACAGAAAACACCTCCCACAGAGAACACCGCCCACAGAAAACACCTCCCACATAAAACACCTTCCACAGAAAACACCTCCCACAGAAAACACCGCCCACAGAAAACACCTCCCACAGAAAACACCTCCCACAGAAAATACCTCCCACAGAAAATACCTCCCACAGAAAACATCTCCCACAGAAAACACCTCCCACAGAAAACACCTTCCACAGAAAACACCGCCCACAGAAAACACCTCCCACAGAAAACATCTCCCACAGAAAACACCTCCCACAGAAAATACCTCCCACAGAAAACACCTCCCACAGAGAACACCGCCCACAGAAAACACCTCCCACAGAAAACACCTTCCACAGAAAATACCTCCCACAGAAAACACCTCCCACATAAAACACCTCCCACAGAAAACACCTCCCACAGAAAATACCTCCCACAGAAAACACTTCCCACAGACAACACCTCCCACAGAAAATACCTCCCACAGAAAACACCTCCCACAGAAAATACCTCCCACAGACAACACCACCCACAGAAAACACCTCCCACAGAAAATACCTCCCACAGAAAACACCTCCCACAGAAAACAGCTCCCACAGAAAACACTTCCCACAGAAAACACCTCCCACAGAAAATACCTCCCACAGACAACACCTCCCACAGAGAACACCGCCCACAGAAAACACCTCCCACAGAAAACACCTCCCACAGAAAACACCACCCACAGAAAACACCTCCCACTGAAAACACCTCCCACTGAAAACACCACCCACAGACAACACCTCCCACAGAAAACACCTCCCACATAAAACACCTCCCACAGAAAACACCTCCCACAGAAAACACCTCCCACTGAAAACACCACCCACAGACAACACCTCCCACAGAAAACACCTCCCACATAAAACACCTCCCACAGAAAACACCTCCCACAGAAAACACCTCCCACAGAAAACACCACCCACAGAAAACACCTCCCACAGAAAACACCACCCACAGAAAACACCACCCACAGAAAACACCTCCCACAGAAAACACCACCCACAGAAAACACCTCCCACAGAAAACACCACCCACAGAAAACACCACCCACAGAAAACACCTCCCACAGAAAACACCTCCCACAGAAAACACCTCCCACAGAAAACACCGCCCACAGAAAACACCTCCCACTGAAAACACCACCCACAGAAAACACCTCCCACAGAAAACACCTCCCACAGAAAACACCTCCCACAGAAAACACCTCCCACAGAAAACACCTCCCACAGAAAACACCTCCCACAGGAAACACCTCCCACAGAAAACACCTCCCACAGAAAACACCACCCACAGAAAACACCTCCCACTGAAAACACCTCCCACTGAAAACACCACCCACAGACAACACCTCCCACAGAAAACACCACCCACAGAAAACACCTCCCACAGACAACACCTCCCACAGAAAACACCACCCACAGAAAACACCTCCCACAGACACACCTCCCACAGACAACACCTCCCACAGAAAACACCACCCACAGAAAACACCTCCCACAGAAAACACCTCCCACAGAAAACACCACCCACAGAAAACACCTCCCACTGAAAACACCTCCCACTGAAAACACCACCCACAGACAACACCTCCCACAGAAAACACCACCCACAGAAAACACCTCCCACAGACAACACCTCCCACAGACAACACCTCCCACTGAAAATTCATCCCACAGTGAATTATATAATTGTTATAGTTGATTGTAATTGTTAATTTGACTTTAGTAGTTGTTTGCAATTATAAGTATATTGTAACCAAATGTAATTGTTAACTTATTTAACTTATTAATTGTAATTGTTAGTTGATTATAATTGATTCCTAGTTAACAGTAATTACCAGATAATTAAACGTTCCAGGTGTCTCCGTGGCGCTAATTGTGCCAGGCCTGTGCAAGTATGCACTCCTGGGATGCACTCTTTGTCTATAGAGTGTCCTTAGAGTGGTAGGGAGAGCAGGCTGTTGACCCCTCATACAGGCTCTTATAGCTGTGTTTACTGTGTCAACACGGGCAGCAGGTGGGACCAATATTCACTCACGGGGAGCAGGTGGGACCAATATACACTCACAGGGCAGCAGGTGGGACCAATATACACTCACAGGGCAGCAGGTGGGACCAATATTCACTCACAGGGCAGCAGGTGGGACCAATATTCACTCACGGGCAGCAGGTGGGACCAATATTCACTCACGGGGAGCAGGTGGGACCAATATTCACTCACGGGCAGCAGGTGGGACCAATATTCACTCACGGCAGCAGGTGGGACCAATATTCACTCACGGGCAGCAGGTGGGACCAATATTCACTCACGGGCAGCAGGCGGGACAAATATTCACTCACGGGCAGCAGGCGGGACAAATATTCACTCACGGGGAGCAGGTGGGACAAATATTCACTCACGGGGAGCAGGTGGGACCAATATTCACTCAATGGGAGCAGGTGGAATCAATATTCACTCACAGGGAGCAGGTGGGACCAATATTCACTCAATGGGAGCAGGTGGAATCAATATTCACTCACGGGCAGCAGGTGGGACCAATATTCACTCACGGGCAGCAGGTGGGACCAATATTCACTCACAGGGAGAAGGTGGGACCAATATTCACTCACGGGGAGCATGTGGGACCAATATTCACTCCCGTGGAGAAGGTGGGACCAATATTCACTCACAGGGAGCAGGTGGGACCAATATTCACTCACAGGGAGCAGGTGGGACCAATATTCACTCACAGGGAGCAGGTGGGACCAATATTCACTCACGGGGATTAGGTTGGACCAATATACACTCATAGGGAGCAGGTGGGACCAATATTCACTCACGGGCAGCAGGTGGGACCAATATTCACTCACCGGGAGCATAGACTGAATGAACAGGATGATAAAACCCTCCAGTGCTGTAAGTACCGTTGTGGCGAGTGAAACATATGAAAACCCGGGTGTCTTAGCTGTATTTAACAAATTCACCCAAGAACTCATCAAAAACGATACCGCTTGTGTGCGTACAATCGTACGCACACAAGCGGTATCGTTTTTGATACCTGGCGAACATGACATGATTGTAAATGATAGGAAAAATACAAGCAACCAGCTGATCTTGAAACAGGTGAAAGAACTCTTTGCCATTAATGACTGTGAACAATTGGCATTTGTAAGCAATAGTCTACAACTTGTGAATCTTATAAACACTTCTCTTCGTCAGGTTTATGAACACCATTACCCACGACCAACTCACTCTTAAATTTCTCACGTGGAATGTGAGAAGCGTGCGCCGGAGGCTGTTTGATCTAATGATGTACGCTGGTGCCAACAACATTGATGTACTGTGCCTGCAGGAACCATACACTGCAAACACA
The DNA here is from genome assembly GCA_020271785.1 of Procambarus virginalis. Lineage (NCBI taxonomy): Eukaryota > Metazoa > Arthropoda > Malacostraca > Decapoda > Cambaridae > Procambarus > Procambarus virginalis. Next base: position 7,914 of record WNGS01093526.1, read on the forward strand.
AAAAATAAAACACCACCCAAACTCCCAGGTTATGTAGCTTTCTCAAATGTTGGTTCACATGATGTCGGTATCTTGACGTATGTTAAAAGTAACCTGGTGTGTAAACATGTTAAAACCACAAAAGTGACGACTCATATTATCAGCAGTTTCAGATTGCTACAGCGACCGGGTTTCTTAACTTAGTTAATGTATATGTAAGGTGTGATCAAATGGTGGAAGCCTCTCTCCCAAAAATTACCAGCAGCTCTCAAACCATTGTAATGGGTGATTTTAATGCTAGACACACTAGCCTGGGTGACACCAAAACAAACAGGAATGGCAGAGTCTTTGTAAAATACTTAAGAGATAATAACATGTCCGTATTCAACTTTGACTCCTCTAACGTCACACACCTCATGGGTGGCAGGCTTGATTATGTCATTGGTCACGGTCTCATTGATAATGCTGTCGGAGGATCAATTGTTCATGAATTAGTTAGTGATCACTTTGCCATATTCAGTTCATACACTATCAATAATGTCAAACCCCTAAGCTTTGGAAAAAAATAATTAATATCCCTGAAAATTTACACATGCTCTTCAAATTCCGCATTTCTGAATGGTATAACACTTACTGCTTTACTACCGTCAATGCATTATATGAGGACCTGGTCACTGAAGTAACCGCTTTTTATGACAATGTTGTAAAATCCACAAGACCCAAACCAGTGAGGAAGGGACAGAGGTGGTTCACTGACTCACGCCTTAAGCCCCTGCATGACAGAGTTCTATTCCTAGCTGAGCAGTATAAAACACATAAAACAGCTGACACCCTCAACATATTTCTTAAAGCCAGCCGAGAGTTTAGAGAGCTAAAGGAACAGGTGTATAACCAGCACTGGGAACAGTTTTTGCAAGGCATCAATCATGCAACATCCTCATCCCAAATGTGGAATAAAATTAAAAAGATTTCTCGTCCTAGCAGTCGTCAACTTGATCACCATTCACCCGTAGACTATGCCGACATGCTGCTTCAGCAATATGCAAGCACTGCTAGTATAAGCAGCCTGCCCCTAGATGTGCAAAACTATCTGGCTAGTACCAAAATAAATCGTAACTTCAATATTGAAATTGCCTGTAGTGAAATAGGGCCTGATGATAACTATGGCATAACCCCCTTTGAAATTAAAAATGCACTCAAGAAAGGTAAGGCTACCTCTCCTGGAGAGGATGGCATCACATACAACACCATGAGAGTACTTGCTGAGCTGCCAAATAGCCCTTTGCTAGAATTGTTTAATCAAAGTCTAAGGCAGGGTGTCTTACCTGACCGCTGGACACAGGGACTCATAATACCCATACCCAAGCCTAATTCACAAAAATTTAGACCCATTTCTCTGACGTCGTGCATGTGTAAAGTTCTTGAGAGAATTATTCTCGACAGACTAATGTTTCAAATCAAGCCCCACCTTGCCCCTAACCTGTATGGTTTCCTTCCTGGAAGAAGCACACAAACTTGCTTTGCTGAGTATTTTATCAGAGAGGGACCAAACTCTCAGGCGGCATTTATTGATCTCCAAACTGCCTTTGATACAGCAAACAGAGAAATAATCCTAGAACAGCTAGCCTCTTTTGGAGTTAAGGGAAGACTGTTGACATGGCTCAGGGGTTACCTGAGTAACAGAACCGCCTCAGTCCTTTTCAAGGGGGTCAAAAGTAAACTTTGTGCACCCTTTGAGTTGGGTACACCCCAGGGTGGAGTGCTAAGTCCTACACTGTTCAATGTTCTGATGCATAAATTAACAATTGATATTCCCACACTACCTGACGAAGCCGTCATTTGTTATGCCGATGATATATGCATTGTTGCAAATTCCCAAACTAGACTGCAAGCTCTACTTGATTCATTCGCTGCTAAAAGCATTGAATGTGGTCTTGTTATCTCTATAACTAAATCCAGAGTTCTCCATCCCCGAGAGAAAACTCATGTCCCTATAACTTTCAAGGTCAACAACCAGAACATTGAAACGTGTAGGCAGCACAAATACCTTGGAGTTGGTATTAACAGTGACATTGTAAATGATCTACTCTGTAGGTTAAAAGAAAGACTAAAACCATTGAAAACACTTACTGGTAGAATATTGGTATCAATATTAAATATGCTAGACTATTCTATATGATGTTTGTTAGATCTCTCGTTGATTATAATGCTCTGCACTTAATTAATTTCCCCTCCTCTGTGTTGGAGAAACTTGAAGTAATACAGAATGAGGCCATGAGGATAATTCTTGGTGCCCCAAGATGCACAAGAATCATCAACATGCGGGAAGAACTGAAGCTTCCAACCATACTAGAGAGAATAATGCAAGTCAACACCACCTTTTGCCTTAAAGTCATGAGAGACCCTACATCTCCTGCATTGCTCAGAGACAAATTATTTAGTGCTGTTAACACCCTTTTGACTGGTGCCGACATACCAACTCACTCCTTTTATGATAATTGGCCGAGCAACAATGCTTACAATCTCCTCAAACTTAACATTCCTTTTAAGTGCAATCTACCTGTCTCTGATATTCCTCTTTATCTGTACCCCACCATTCAAGTATCATACACACCTGTCACCAAGAAAGATAATGAGAATCTTGCTCTTCTCAAAGCTGTCACTCTTGAAACAATTGCCTCCTCCATCGAGAGTTTAAGATCTCACGAGCACTGTGTCTACACCGACGGCTCAGTCCAATCCTCTACTGGACGGACTGCAGCAGCATGTAGGTTTTATAGAAATAATATTTGCACAAAGACTGTCAGTGTCAGGTTAAACAACTGGCTGACCTCCACACAAGCAGAACTAGCAGCATTACACTTAGCTACCAGTACATTAAAAAACATTGGAGGAGGAATAATATTCTGTGATTCAAAGTCTGCTCTTCAAGCAATCGAAAACTTCTCTTGGAAGATCGATAGCAAGAACCTCATACTCCCAATTATAAATGACCTAATTGATGCACAGAGTAAAGGGTCTCGAATTTCCTTTGTATGGATACCTTCACACATAAATATAACCCATCATAATGAGACAGACATTGCAGCCAAATTAGCGTGTAACAAGTTTGAAGTTGAATTAGATCTAGGTATCCCCATCTCTGCTGTCAAAACTGTATTGGTCCAAACATTCAGATCTGATAGGAAAGAACTTACTGACTCCCAACGACCTGAAAGTACTAGTATAAAAAGCTATGATTTGTTCAGATCTGAAACCTACATCTATGGGCAGCACAAAACGTCCACTAGACTGTGCGACACAGTGGTTGCAAGGATCAGGTTGGGTTACCGTTACCTGTGGCAGGTGGCTGCAGGTGACGGATCTCCCAATCCTGAGCACTCCAGTTGCAAACTCTGTGAGCAGGAACTACGGCACGATCTCCCGCACTACATCACTGAATGCCCAGTTATTAGACCTTTCAGACCAGTTGGCATGAGGTACCTGGAGCTTTGCAATTACTTTATTCACTCTCGTATTCTTGAAGATATCCTCACAGTGTACCCAAAATTTGCCAGTGCAGGCTACTAAACATATGGCCCTGTATGACTAACCATCCTGCGAGATGGGGACCTTTATTACCACTGCTACCTTATTCAATCTTGTGTTGATGATATCCTCAAAATGCATCCGGAGTCTGCCAGTGCAGACTGCTTATCACATGCCTCTGTATGACTAACCATCCTGTGTGATGGGGATTTCTTAGCATCAACTAGTTAGCTTTTTTGACACACTGTACTCCACTTCATATAGTCTAGGGTAGCTGCACTAATGCAGATGTACCTAATGTAATAATAAAAAAAAAATAACCTTGACCCAGGTCGTCGAGTACGCCGTTCGACGAACTAATACCCTCCCTACTGACGTTAC
>WNGS01093535.1:0-11681 GCA_020271785.1 Procambarus virginalis
TAGCACCAATTATCTTATATTTACTGTCAAGGTAGTTGACAAATTATTTCTTCTACGTTCATGTTATAATATTTTAAAGCTTTACGCTAAGAGATACGTTTCGCTGACCCTGTCAACATCTTCGGAGGCAAGGGGAGGGTGCTTCTGTAGGTTAGCTGAAGCTACAAAAATATTAAAGGAAGAACGATGAGGGGAACTTAGGCGTTACCCAGTCGGTATTAGCTTCTTGTCTGTGCAACGCCAATCACCATTTGATATACTGAAATCGTTGTGGCCTGCAGTTTTCAACTGGGCATGTAAGGGCATAGGCGACACTGATATTTTTCAAGGTGTCGAACTACCCTGAGGCAAATGTCGTCTATATTTTACGTGACCACTTCGGGGCTGTAGTCCCAACGATCTTAATAAATATGCACAACAACACCTCCTTCAAGACACTTGACAATGCCTCAACACCAAGCTTCTACAAACCATCAGACCTTCTACAGAGACATCCTGACCAACCTACAGCCAGGGTAGGCACGAAGAACACAAACAAAAGGACTCATTAAGGCCGTGGAAGATGATAGGAAGATCGGAGAGTTCCAAGTGACTGCCAGAGAGGTCGAGGCAACGCCAGACGCACCACGCACGTCTAGTCCACCGGGCGCGTGACCCCGCCGTGATAACAGCGTACAAAATGACTGGATAAATGCGGGGAATTGTAACTTAATACGTAGGTAAAGACAAATGAAAAGAGGAAAACAAATACGAGACTGCAAGTGCGACGTTGAGAGGAGCGTCTGGCTGTGTGGTGACGGTGTTGGAGGCTCCATGAGGATCACATCAGGTAAGATGCCGAGGCATATAGCCCAGAGTCACTGGGTTAAAACCTGTAGTAGTAGAGTTGATATAGCGGGTTACAGCTGTGGTCGGGATGCTTGCAGACTGGTGGGAAGATCTCAAGACACATTCGAATTGTCATTAGAATAAAGGAAACTGGCGAAACTGGCCCCATACGAGGCATAATATATATACATCTATTTATATCCATCACAAACTCAGTTATATACGAGCTTGGGTGGATATAAATGTCTAGCCTGTGCTTGGAAATATCCAGCGATGCCACATCTATTATGTTACCCGGTAATTTGTTCCATAATTTGCAACACAGTTTCCAAACCATTATTTACTGGTGTCAGAGCAAGTGAAGAACTTGCACGTTGAGCTCCAGATGAAAACAAATGTTTTTATCTGACGTGGTCGTTTAACGTTTCTGTATAAATGGTTTTGAAAGAGACTCGGCGAGGCTGCTAGGAATTTATGAACATGAGAATAATTCACATAAGATGTAGAATGTGCGGAGTTCGAACCCTGAGCGGTTTGGGACGATTGGGCACCCTTCGTTCATTGTTCTTCCATGTTTACCTATCGGTACTTTGAGACCTGGCTGTTAAGAGGTTACGTGTCCTAGGGAAACAAATAGAATAGGACTTAAGATGAGTTGTGGGAGTATCTTAGCCTGTGAACACTGAGCTGTGAGAGGGAGAGCTCTTAACCTGTGAACACTAAGCTGTGAGAGGGAGAGCTCTTAACCTGTGAACACTAAGCTGTGAGAGGGAGAGCTCTTAACCGTGAACACTGAGCTGTGAGAGGGAGAGCTCTTAACCTGTGAACACTGAGCTGTGAGAGGGAGAGCTCTTAACCTGTGAACACTAAGCTGTGAGAGGGAGAGCTCTTAACCTGTGAACACTGAGCTGTGAGAGGGAAACTCTTAGCCTGTGACACTAAGCGTGAGAGGGAGAGCTCTTAACCTGTGAACACTGAGCTGTGAGAGGGAGAACTCTTAGCCTGTGAACACTAAGCTGTGAGAGGGAAGCTCTTAACCTGTGAACCTGAGCTGTGAGAGGGAGAGTTCTTAGCCTGTGAACACTGAGCTGTGAGAGGAGAGTTCTTAACCTGTGAACACTGAGCTGTGAGAGGGAGAACTCTTAGCCTGTGAACACTAAGCTGTGAGAGGGAGAGCTCTTAACCTGTGAATACTAAGCTGTGAGAGGGAGAGCTCTTAGCCTGTGAACACTGAGCTGTGAGAGGGAGAGCTCTTAGCCTGTGAACACTGAGCTGTGAGAGGGAGAGTTCTTAGCCTGTGAACACTGAGCTGTGAGAGGGAGAACTCTTGCCTGTGAACACTAAGCTGTGAGAGGGAGAGCTCTTAGCCTGTGAACACTAAGCTGTGAGAGGGAGAGCTCTTAGCCTGTGAACACTGAGCTGTGAGAGGGAGAGTTCTTAGCCTGTGAACACTAAGCTGTGAGAGGGAGAGCTCTTAGCCTGTGAACACTAAGCTGTGAGAGGGAGAGCTCTTAGCCTGTGAACACTGAGCTGTGAGAGGGAGAGTTCTTAGCCGTGAACACTAAGCTGTGAGAGGGAGAGCTCTTAGCCTGTGAACACTAAGCTGTGAGAGGGAGAGCTCTTAGCCTGTGAACACTAAGCTGTGAGAGGGAGAGCGACGCAAAAAGGAAATTGATGAGCGTTCAGCTTCATTTGGCTTCACCCGCCAGCTTTTGTTGTATCTTATTTCAATACAAATAAGCTTATTTCCAATTAAAAATACGTATATTTGCGTTTTATATTCATTACCGATATTATAGTGATCTAAATGAGCACTATAATATGATCTATTTCTTCTTTAAGTAATTCTCAGACTTTTGTGTTGATGTGTGGAGCCAGAAGAGGGCAGATGAAGCTAATGTGATCTGGTCAATGGAAGTAGTGTGACACTAGACACTGTAGTGTGACACTAGGCACTGTGGTGTGACGCTAGGCACTGTGGTTGTGACACTAGGCACTGTGGTGTGACGCTAGGCACTGTAGTGTGACACTAGGCACTGTGGTGTGACACTAGGCACTGTAGTGTGACACTAGGCACTGTAGTGTGACACTAGGCACTGTGGGTGATACTAGGCACTGTGGTGTGACCAGACACTGTAGTGTGACACTAGGCACTGTGGTGTGACACTAGGCACTGTGGTGTGACACTAGACACTGTAGTGTGACACTAGGCACTGTGGTGTGACACTAGGCACTGTGGTGTGACACTAGACACTGTGGTGTGACACTGGGCACTGTGGTGTGACCTAGGCACTGTGGTGTGACACTGGGCACTGTGGTGTGACACTAGGCACTGTGGTGTGACACTAGGCACGGTGGTGTGACACTAGACACTGTAGTGTGACACTAGGCACTGTGGTGTGACACTAGGCACTGTGGTGTGACACTAGACACTGTGGTGTGACACTGGGCACTGTGGTGTGACACTAGACACTGTAGTTGTGGACACTAGGCACTGTGTGTGACACTAGCACTGTGGTGTGACACTAGGCACTGTGGTGTGACACTAGACACTGTGGTGTGACACTGGGCACTGTGGTGTGACACTAGACACTGTAGTGTGACACTAGGCCTGTGGTGTTGACACTGGGCACGTGTTGACTGTGTCCACACCATGAGGTGTCCAGAGTCGTCCCAGGGCGTCTCCTAGCCCGCCCTACGAACCAGCCGGAGCGCTATGGTCGACCCAGGTAGGTTGGGAGCTGACCATTATGACGATAACGGTGAGTGGCCACCCTGCCACCCACCCAGTGGCCACCCTGCCACCCAGTGGCCACCCTGCCACCCAGTGGCCACCCTGCCACCCAGTGGCCACCCTGCCACCCAGTGGCCACCCTGCCCCCAGTGGCCACCCTGCCACCCAGTGGCCACCCTGCCACCCAGTGCCACCCTGCCACCCAGTGGCCACCCTGCCACCCAGTGGCCACCACAACCAACCCTGCCACCACCAGTGGCCACCCTGCCACCCAGTGGCCACCCTGCCACCCAGTGGCCACCCTGCCACCCAGTGGCCACCCTGCCACCAGTGGCCACCCTGCCACCCACCGTGGCCATCCTGCCACCCAGTGGCCACGCTGCCACCCACCCAGGGGCCGGGCTGCCAACACACGTACCTGGCCACCCTCACCTACCCCCCCCCTCCCTTCCCCTCGCCAACTGTGATAGGTAACGGAGGTTGGGCTGGTCGATCCCATCGGCCCCCCTCCCCTATCACCCACCATTCCCCATCACCCACCCCCCTTCACCCTCTCCCCCTCTCTCCCCTCCCCTCGTCTCCTCCATAACCCCCCCCCACCTCAACAACAGCCTGTTACAGCCGTCCACCCTCCCCCTCCCCCCTTCACCCCCTCCCCCCCCTTCAACCCCCTCCCCCCTTCACCCCCCCCCCCCTTCACCTACGCAACCGTGTAAGTGCTAAAGGACACATGAACCACCACCCCCCCCCCCACCCAAGGCCCTTCAGAAGCATCTACAGGTACTTAATTTAAGCACTACAGGTACTTGTACTTAAGTGTGTGTGTGTGTGTGTGTGTATAAGTGTTAAGTGTCTTTGTAAATGTTTCTCTATGGCTGAACAACCTGTTATCTTACTGAACACACAAACACACCACATTTCTTACGCTATCGACCACCCCCCGAACGTAAAATTTGAGATGGTTTAGGGAAATCAAAACCCACAGCATAGGACACTTCCGGGGACTTGATTCCTGATGCTCCTTGTTAGGCAAAACCGTCGCATTTTGTTACGGAGTGGTGATTGAGAGGACCGGCTATATATTCACCACGCACACGTAAAACGGACCCCCAAAAACGTTATTTTGTTACGTCGCTGCGACGTAAAATACAACGTAGCTGCGACGTAAAATACAAACGTCGCTGCGACGTAAAATACAACGTCGCTGCGACGTAAAATACAACGTCGCTGCGACGTAAATACAACGTCGCTGCGACGTAAAATGCAACGTCGCTGCGACGTAAAATACAACGTAGCTGCGACGTAAAATACAACGTCGCTGCGACGTAAAATACACGTCGCTGCGACGTAACATACAACGTCGCTGCGACGTAAAATACAACGTCGCTGCCACGTTGGGAAGGAACCGGTGAGAGCAGCTTCAGATGTCTTGAAGGTCGTTTTTAGCCTAAGATTGTCAGGAGTGTTGGCCTTGTGGGAGGGCAGGAAAGGGGTGGAAAGGGCAGGAATGGGTGGAAAGGTAGGGAATGGTGGACAAATTGTGTCGAAGAGAAGGTAGAAGAAGAGGAATAGGTATAGCGGTCTAAGATAGGAGGAAGAGATAAGGCAGGAGATACAGGTATAAGGGAGACTGTTCATGTATAAGACAGAAGGAAGAGGTATAAAAGGCAGGACGGGCTATAAGACGGGGTGAGAGCATGTACTCCCTGTACATACTGGTCAGAGGAGAGTACGGGAGGTAGTACAGTGTACTCACTGTACTCTGTGTACTTCTCAGGGACGTGTTTCCAACCATGACATATAAACATCACATCTAATTGCTTAAGTTTTAAGTTATTTAAACATCTAAAGCGCGAAGAAAAAATGTACATATTGCAAAGACGTGTTGAGTACATGGTATTTGAGTACATGGTATGTTGAGTACAGGGTATGTTGAGTACATGGTATGTTAAATACAAGGTATGTTGAGTACATGTATGTTGAGTACATGGTATGTTGAGTACAGGTATGTTGAGTACATGGTATGTTGAGTACAAGGTATGTTGAGTACAAGGTATGTTGAGTACATGGTATGTTGAGTACAAGGTATGTTGAGTACAAGGTATTTGAGTACATGGTATGTTGAGTACATGGTATGTTGAGTACAAGGTATGTTGAGTACATGGTATGTTGAGTACAAGGTATGTTGAGTACATGGTATGTTGAGTACATGGTATGTTGAGTACAAGGTATGTTGAGTACATGGTATGTTGAGTACATGGTATGTTGAGTACAAGGTATATTGAGTACATGGTATGTTGAGTACATGGTATGTTGAGTACATGGTATGTTGAGTACAAGGTATGTTGAGTACATGGTATGTTGAGTACATGGTATGTTGAGTACAAGGTATGTTGAGTACATGGTGTGTTGAGTACTTGGTATGTTGAGTACATGGTATGTTGAGTACAAGGTATGTTGAGTACATGGTATGTTGAGTACAGGGTATGTTGAGTACATGGTATGTTGAGTACAAGTATGTTGAGTACATGGTATGTTGAGTACATGGTATGTTGAGTACAAGGTATGTTGAGTACAAGGTATGTTGAGTACAAGGTATGTTGAGTACAAGGTATGTTGAGTACATGGTATGTTGAGTACAGGGTATGTTGAGTACTTGGTATGTTGAGTACAAGGTATGTTGAGTACAAGGTATGTTGAGTACAGGTATGTTGAGTACAAGGTATGTTGAGTACATGGTATGTTGAGTACAGGTATGTTGAGTACTTGGTATGTTGAGTACAAGGTATTTTGAGTACAAGGTATGTTGAGTACAGGGTATGTTGAGTACAAGTATGTTGAGTACAAGGTATGTTGAGTACAAGGTATGTTGAGTACATGGTATGTTGAGTACAAGGTATGTTGAGTACATGGTATGTTGAGTACATGGTATGTTGAGTACATGGTATGTTGAGTACATGGTATGTTGAGTACAAGGTATGTTGAGTACATGGTATGTTGAGTACATGGTATGTTGAGTACAAGTATGTTGAGTACATGGTATGTTGAGTACAAGGTATGTTGAGTACATGGTATGTTGAGTACAAGGTATGTTGAGTACATGGTATGTTGAGTACATGGTATGTTGAGTACATGGTATGTTGAGTACATGGTATGTTGAGTACATGGTGTGTTGAGTACATGGTGTGTTGAGTACATGGTAGTTGAGTACATGGTGTGTTTTACATGGTATGTTGAGTACATGGTGTGTTGAGTACATGGTGTGTTGAGTACATGGTATGTTGAGTACAAGGTATGTTGAGTACATGGTATGTTGAGTACATGGTGCGTGGCTGGGAGATCTTAAGTGGTCCCAGTGCTGGCTAGGAGATCTTAAGTGGTCCTAGCGCTGGCTGGGATCTTAGTGTTCCCAGTGCTGGCCAGAGATCTTAAGTGGTCTCAGTGCTAGCTGAGAGATCTTAAGTGGTCTCAGTGCTAGCTGAGAGATCTTAAGTGGTCTCAGTGCTGGCTGAGAGATCTTAAGTGGTCTCAGTGCTGGCTGAGAGATCTTAAGTGGTCTCAGTGCTGGCTGAGAGATCTTAAGTGGTCTCAGTGTTGGCCGGGAGATCTTAAGTGGTCCCAGTGCTGGCTGAGAGATCTTAAGTGGTCCCAGTTCGTGGCTGGGAGATCTTAAGTGGTCCCAGTGCGTGGCTGGGAGATCTTAAGTGGTCCCAGTGCTGGCTGAGAGATCTTAAGTGGTCCCAGTTCGTGGCTGGGAGATCTTAAGTGGTCCCAGTGCTAGCTGAGAGATCTTAAGTGGTCTCAGTGCTGGCTGAGAGATCTTAAGTGGTCTCAGTGCTGGCTGAGAGATCTAAGTGGTCTCAGTGCTGGCTGAGAGATCTTAAGTGGTCTCAGTGTTGGCCGGAGATCTTAAGTGGTCCCAGTGTTGGCCGGGAGATCTTAAGTGGTCCCAGTGCTGGCTGGGAGATCTTAAGTGATCCCAGTGCTGGCCGGGAGATCTTAAGTGGTCCCAGTGCTGGCTGGGAGATCTTAAGTGGTCCCAGTGCTGGCTGGGAGATCTTAAGTGGTCCCAGTGCTGGCCGGGAGATCTTAAGTGGTCCCAGTGCTGGCTGGGAGATCTTAAGTGGTCCCAGTGTTGGCCGGGAGATCTTAAGTGGTCCCAGTGCTGGCTGGGAGATCTTAAGTGGTCCCAGTGCTGGCTGGGAGATCTTAAGTGGTCCCAGTGCTGGCTGGGGATCTTAAGTGGTCCCAGTGCTGGCCGGGAGATCTTAAGTGGTCTCAGCGCTGATAAAACTTGACAAAAACGTTGAACGTTAACGAAATTGGTTTTGAAATTATTACTAAGTTTGTTGAGAAATTCGCATCAGTGAGTCCTATTTGACAACAAATATACATGGCCCAGTGAGGAGTGGTAAGCCCAAATCACAACCCGAAGGTCCAGGGTTCAATTCTCGCGGCAGGACTGATATGCTTCCGCACGATCCCTTCACCTGATGCTCCTGTTTACCTAGCAGTAAATAGCCCACCAAACACAACCCGAAACTACGACGTTGGTACAACGTTCGAACAAGTTTTAACGCCACCTAACCAGTTATAACAACCAATATAGCAAGTTGTAACAACGTTCTAATACGTCATAAACACGTTAAGCCAAGATGTAAATACTTTATTACAAGTTGTAACAAGCGGAAAATAGAGACAGTTTCGGTTTGTGTTTCCAGGAGGTAACGTGGAGTTAGGCAACTATTGTGGGGTGCATCTTGGTAGTTGGTCTAGAAGAGTGACAAAGATTAGTTTAACAGACGTCGTATCCCAGGCGAGGGGGGATATACCATTAACGATGCAGGATATACCGTTTTTAAAACGTTCTAATACGTCTGAAAAACGTTTTAACAAAATGTAATTAACAACTTTATTACGAGTTGTAACAAGGGAATCATAGGGACTGTTATATTGCGTGTTTGCAGGGGGTAAAATAGGTTTCATATTAAGTAGTAATATGCATAGGAAACATCTTTTTAAATATGTTGTTATATGACTTGTTTATATGTCCCATATATGTCCCAATTTGTCTCTTGTTATATGTCCCAATTCTCCCTTCAGTGCTAAATTCTTTGTTGACCTTTGTTGAACAAAGTAAAGCATTGTCTTCATCCTCCGTGTTCTCATTAGCCTTTTATATATATATATATATATATATATATATATATATATATATATATATATATATATATATATATATATATATATTATGTGAAGTCATACAATGGGCTCGAATCTGCGTCTCTGGACACCCGAGCCACACGTACTACCAGCTGAACCATGACGTGTGAGGCCATACACAATAGGATTGAACTCTCATCCCTGCACCCACCCCACGGACGAGGGTGGGTGCTCTCACTCGATCTCACTCTGCTCGATCTCACTCTGCTGTCTTAAATATTTTATGAAAGATATATCAAGTTCTTATGTTATGTACGAAACTTGCTGGACGAATAAGTACTGAACTGAACTGTTTTTGCTAATCATTGTAGTTCCACTTTATTGAAATTTGAATTTTCAATAAATAATTTTGATTATATATATTATTTTACGAAAAATAAATTTGAAGTGGTTATGTTAAGATTTCTTTCACCAATTTCTGGATATATGTAGGAAATGTTTTTAAAATGGGTTTGTTCCGTATATGAACTATATCAACTAAAGACAGTTTCAGATTGCGTGTGTGTGTGTGTGTGTTGTGTGTGTGTGTGGTTGGTGTGTGTGTGTGTTGTGTGTGTGTTTGTGTGTGTGTGGGGTGTGACTGTCTGTCTGTCAGTCATATCTTGCAATTAGCTGCAAGTGTTGTGCCTTCAATGGCCTCAAATTATATGAATGAACAAGCTCTCAACACCAAACTGAAAATGAACACGCAATTGAACTGATATTTTTACCCATTTTTAGACTACAGTATTACTAGAAAGTGAAGCTAATGGGTGTATTCACCATGTTGCATATTGCAACCCTGTTATTCAGGCCCTGGAGTTTCTTGCATGCATTTTAGAGCTCTGAAAATGTGATATGCTTCATGTCAGAAGGATTTTTTTTGTTGTTGTTTTGGGACATTAAAGCGGGGCTCCAGTGAAGGTTTCGAACCTCAGATGGGTAACAGTTAGGCATCTCTATAACCCTTCCTTATTGTCACCATCCTTGACTTGATGGGGTGGTCTCGCATTCTTCAGTCACTCATGAGTCATATTTGGCACTCACTAGACACATGGCACTCACGAGACACATGGCACTCACGAGAGATATATTACTCCAACGCCGCTATAACGACGTTATGAATTCTTGTCAGGAAGCTAATATTGTACACAGATGATCGGTGTGGCGGGTGGCTGGGTGTCTTAGAAACACTGGCAGGATCGACCTGACAAAGTCAGTAATATATATATATATATATATATATTATATATATATATATATAATATATATATATATATATATATATATATTATACATATATATATAATATACTATATATATATATATATATATATATATATATATATGTATATATATTAATATATATATATATAATATATATATATACATATGTAATTTACTAAAGACCGTGATTCTGTAAATTCATAAAATTTCCGACAGTAGGTCCCTAAGGCCAGGTAACATTCTGAAGCCCATAATCTGGCAACTCCCTAAGACTCTGATCTTTAAAGTTTTTTGTTTATTGATTTCCTTATGCTCAAAATTCTAATTTCTATCATACTGACGTTTCGGCTGATGACAAAGTTGTTACTGCTGCTGACACAGGTAAACACCATGTTGTGACACATGTGTCATGGGGGCCCAGGAGAGTTTTATGAGATGGTGTTCTGGAAGAGAGTTCCAGGAGGAACTTTCATAATAGTCTTCCAAAAAGGTGTTCCAGGATAGGACCTTTACCCGCTCACCATCCACACACACAAACACCCCTCCCCCAACACACACACACACAAACATCCCTCCCCCCCACACACCACACACACACACACCACACACACACACACACACACACCACACACACACACACACACACACCCACAAAACACCCCTTCCCCAACACACACACACACACTCACACAAACACCCTCCCACAACACACACACCATACACATATAGATATATATATAGGAATGGAGTTTGAAAGATGGCTATCCCGACTGCGAGGGATTCAGAGACTACATAGCAGGCATCATGACAATTGAGGACCAAGAATAGTAGTAGCAGTAATATACAACCCTCCACCCAATGACAGAAGACCCAGGCAAGAGTATGACAACAACAACATGGCAGTTAACACTATAATTGAGAGGGTAGCTTCTGCTTGTAGAAATAGATCCCATCTGCTCATCATGAGGGACTTCAATCACGGAAGGATAGACTGGGAGAACAAGGAACCGCACGCAGGTGAGGATACATGGAGAGCTAAACTATTGGAGGTGGCGACAAGAAACTTCTTAAGCAAGCATGTCAGGGAACCCACGAGGATGAGAGGAACCGATGAACCAGCGAGACTTGACCAAGTCTTCACTCTGAACGACTCCGACATAAGGGATATCGGTTTCGAGGCCCCAGTAGGAATGAGCGACCACAGTGTACTGACGTTTGAGTATCTGGTTGAAGAAGGCTTCTGTTGTTTTTCTCCTGATGTGGTTGTGCAGCAATTTAGGTTGAGTATTCTTGCCTTGCTTGCGATGCCATTTTCAAATTGCCCTTCTGCCTCTCTTCCAACCTGACATATTTATTCCTGCACTCTGGTATCTTTCTCTGCTCTCGAGTTTCCTGTTATTTCTATAGTTTCTCCACGCCCTTTACTTGCTGCTTAGCTAGCCTACATCTCTGGTTAACCCATGGGTTTCTCATCATCATTTCGTTGTTTCCCTTTTGGACCGGGACAACTTGTCTGCTACCTCCTTACACTTCAGCGTGATGTAGTACATCAGGTCTTGGGCCGTCTTTCCTCTGAGCTCAGTTTTCCCATGTTATATCTGTTAGGAATTTCCTTATCTCCTCATACGTTTCCCTTCGGTATGCTAACTTTTTGTTTTCAGTTCCCATCCTCGAACTTCCTAACCCTTCC
>WNGS01093566.1:0-10000 GCA_020271785.1 Procambarus virginalis
TATATCTATATATAATATCTATATATATATATATATATATATATATATGTGTGTGTGTGTGTGTGTGTGTCTGTGGTGTGTGGTGCTGTGTGTGTGTGTGTGTGTGTGTGTTGTGCGTCTTGTGTGCGTGTGTGTGTGTGTGTGTGTGTGTGTGTGTGTGTGTGTGTGTGTGTGTGCATGTGGGTGTTTAATTTCAGGTGCAGCAATCATAAATTTTTCAGAAAACCGTTTGTTGTTCGAAATTCATTCTTTCCAAATTAGGATCAAGTGGTAAGCCCATCGGATTTCTTGTACGAGTGCACGTGCCTTTTCCTCCATGCTGATGCGTTCTGCAAAGCTTGGAAATGGGTTGATTGCCTAATAGACCTTCATAGAGAAAGTATTTCCTTTTTGAATTCCTTTCCGTCGCGTTGCAATTGGTTGTGTTGGTTATTTTGTGTGCGTGGTAAGTCGCTATTTTTAGTTCGCAGGGTCAAACATCGGCTCTTAAGCCCGGCATTTCAGCTATCAAGCGTTCAATGTAGCGTCTCTTTTCACGCGTTTTCCTTATAATATTTACATTTAAAACTGAGAATCGAAAAAGCTTCGAGAACTCCTCCATCTAGTCCCATCCAATTTATTATATCTCTTAGATTTAAGAAAGTTATTTCCGACATCTTTGTGACTCGTCCGTGCTTCCAGTTTCTCGTTTGTCCTCTCGTACTACTGTCCCATAACCTTCTAAATCCCCTTTGTCCACCTCAGTCAGCATCATGTATGTCGTTATCATGTCTGTTCTCCAGTGTTCAATTCCTTTAGACTTTCCTCGTAACTCAGGTTCTCTAGCTCTGGACAGGCTTTGTTGGAAAATTTGTACATTTTCTCGTTCTGCCTCGTGTTTATTCAGGCAGGCCATACTCAACAGCATAACAATTTATACAACACCACATACACAATACTAATATACAAACCCATAGCCACAAAACCTCAATACTATCAATAACAAAACAACCAACTGCAAGATGTGGTTGCAATTGGTTGTTTTGATTTTATGTTATTTTATTACAAAAGTAATAAAATTAACATTAAAATACATAAATACATAATTTTAATAAATAAAAACATAAAATAAGTTAATACAAACTATACGAAGAAGATAAACGAAGAGAACAACCACTAAGTATCAAGATATTATTAACATTACTGACAGGAATTAAAACTAAAACAAAATGATGAGGAGATTATAGCTAATATGAAAGATATAATGGCGAAAAAATAACAACGTATAATATATTTAGGTAATTTTACAAAGTGGAGCGACAAGCTGATGTGCTGCTGTTTACCTATTCAAGGATATCTTCTGCACATCAATGCTAAGAGAATATATCGAGTATTTGCTACACCGCCAAGATATTCATTAGGGTGCTGAGAAAGAGAAAGAGAGAGAGAGAGAGAGAGAGAGAGAGAGAGAGAGAGAGAGAGAGAGAGAGGAGAGAGAGAGAGAGATGGGTGAGGAAAGGAGAGAGACGCTTAATTTGGTCGGGGGAAGCTCACCTAACTGAATTACCCAAATTACATGGTTTGGGATGATCGAGGTCGACCAACGGAGGCGCACACCCCAATACTATACATATATATGTACTAGTACCTGCAAATTAATAAAGAAATTCAAATAAACGACTGAAACTGTGTAGCGTTGTTCAGTGGTTATTTGCATCCACATACATGTGTATATTATATATATATATATATATATATATATTATATATATATATATATATATATAATATATATTATATATATCAGTGAACATAAATATTTTCGTCTCAGATGCTTTCGGATTCCTCAGAGAATATTAAACAAAGAATGGGAAAACAAGACGATAATACGGACTTAAGAAGTGGAGAAAGGCGAAAAAGCTTGTAATATTGAGTCACATATGAAGGGAGGAGAACAGATGTCAGCACAGAAGAAGATTAGATGAGATAATACATGGTATAAACGCTCGATAGTTCATTTTACGGGTTTATCGTGGCTAGACACTAAGAAATGCGTTTCGATGACTCATGTCAACATTTCCAAAGACAGAGTAAACGTGAATACAGTTTGGCTGATGCATCCGGATATATTACGGAGTGTGAGGTGTAATATCGTATGGTCTCGAAGATCACCTCTCGAAGATGTAGTCAAGTTTGGTTGGCTGAATTTGTTCATTACAGGCTCACCATAGCTACATGGACACTTGTCCTGAGTAGCTAAATCTTTAACAACAACAACAATGAATTTGTTCGATGTCGTTGAATCTACTTATTATTTTAGCAGCAATTTTCTGGATAATTTTGGTGTTGTAAGCCAGGAAAATAGTCTAAAGAGAAAACAACAATAGAAGATCGGACATCGGGAGGAATTGCTCATGATGCAAATTTAGCGAACCATCAACAGCCAGGTTGCAATTGGTTACACTCTGCTGTCTTCGAGAACAAGACGGAATATTCAAAATACTGCCCCAGCCATCATTGAAACATAGGAGACAGTTAAGCTGCACCGGTTCTGTTGGTCCATGGACACTACACCTCACTCTCGGATATATGTCTGTCTGTTCTGAGCTGGAAGCGAGACCTGGAAGAGGAAGGGGGGAAGGGGAAGGGAGAGAGAGAGGAGGAGAAAAGTAGCGGAGGGTAGAGAGATGGGGGAAAATGTAGGAGAGAGGAAAGGGGGGGGGGAGAGGGAGAGTGTAGGGGGAGAGGCAGACTACCCCGGTAGCAGATAGCTACCAAACTATATAATATATATTATTATATACATATTATATATATATAATATATATATATATATATATATATATATATATATATATATATATATATATATATATATTCATTTTTTTTTGCGTGTGATTAATAAGGGTATGCGGCATCCTCTTGTGGGTGTGTGGGCGGATAACAATGATAGGAGGAAATTGTGTCGGAAACGTTGCTTCCTAGAGAGGGAGGGGTGGTCGAGGCACTATGGGAAGGCGGGGGTACATTGGGAGAGGGAAGTGAGAGCAACATCACTAGAACTTACAATGTTGAAAAGTGAGGCTTAATATAAATGGAGCCCCGGTGTTGTTGGAGTTTTTGTTTAGAATTTTAGCTCACGTGGAAGAAGTATTTATGTTGATGCAAATATCTGCAAATAACTGCAAATTCATACACGTAATGTGCATTCACACACACACACGTCAGAGTAGTTAACAGATGGAATGCCATTAGGAAGTAATGTGGTGGAGGCTGACTCCATACACAGTTTCAAATGTAGATATGATAGAGCCCAATAGCCTCATGAATCTGTACACCATTTGATTGACGGTTGAGAGGCGGGACCAAACTGCCAGAGCTCAACCCCCGCAAGCACAACTAGGTGAGTACAAATAGCTGAGTACACACACACACACACACACACACACACACACACACACACACACACACACACACACACACACACACACACACTCTTGAATTTAATACTTGAGCCATGAAATGAGAATTTTAAATTTTAAAGCATGATAGCATGATCTATATTCTGTGATTGGATTCTATATGATTGGATTTGATGCTTTAGAGAGTGCAATGGAATGTCTGTAAGAAACCTCTTATAGGTCACAGCTCAGTATTATATATTTATGTTACATTCAGAACAAATACTGTAATATTAAAATTACAAAAATGTATTCTTGGTAAATATAATAATAAATTTGCATCTCTTCAAAGAATAATTAAATGCACAGGTGAACATATGAAAATACCACGACACCAATCTTAGTCCATGGGTTAAGGCATGCATCTGGGTCTTCCCAGAACACACGTTTGATTCCCGTCATATTCCCAGGATTTTCTCGCAGATATATCATGTTTTGATTTGATTTTGTACAGTAGAACATAGTTTAATCTTTTTAAAAGTTTCAAGGATCTTTTGAATTTATATACAAGCTTTCTAGTATTGGAAAAATACAACGCCAACAAGAAAATATCAGGATAAAACTAGTCCTTTCTTACCACACTGTAAATTAATTTATTTTAGTTTTATATTTTATTGTAAATATTTTTCATAAAGACAAAAGTTCTAGCGCAATTCTCTCAAAGTTAGCTTACCATAAATAG
Source organism: Procambarus virginalis (assembly GCA_020271785.1). Lineage (NCBI taxonomy): Eukaryota > Metazoa > Arthropoda > Malacostraca > Decapoda > Cambaridae > Procambarus > Procambarus virginalis. The sequence goes on from WNGS01093566.1 coordinate 4,122, forward strand.
ATGTTAATAACTTAATCATATGATGAAAATAACATCCAAGAAAAGATATTATTCATATTATTATATGAAAAATTATTTTGAAAATAATATTAACTTTTCAAAACGAGTAATACAAAATTTCTAATTATAGAATTACGAATCCAATTATTTACAGTCATAAGAAGAAACCCTTACAATAAATCAGATACGATCTATAAGTATGTTCCAGAAACAGTACCATAAAATGTCTGGAGTTGAAGATAAATACAGTCCAAAGGCAAATAATGCTGCACAATGAATTTTTTTATTGGTAAAGAAAATTACACAACTAAAGACTCAACCTAAATCATCAGTACATTTTCGAAATGAACAAATTTTTTTTGAAAGAATAATAATAGATATTGCAATGGTAAAAAGAAATGCTGAGAATTCAAGCTTCAATCGATGTGTCAAATTTTGTAAATAGTTTTGAAAGAATTGAAGTTAACAATGTTACATTACAAACGATGTAATCTATCCAAGAAATGTAATAATTACACGTGATTACTGGTAATTATACGTAATAATTACACGTAAGTCAACTCCTAGCAGGAATTCTTAGTTTTTAATTAGTTATCTTAATTTTAAACCCTTCAATGGTTTGAAATTACCAGATAAATATATATTATATATATATATATATATATATATATAGATTATATATATATAGTATACAAATATATACTTGAGTGTGTACTCACCTATTGTACTCACCTATTTGTGCTTGCGGGGGTTGAGCTTGGCTCTTTAGTCCCGCCTTCTCAACTGTCAATCAACTGGTGTACAGATTCCTGAGCCTACTGGGCATTATTCATATTACATTAAAACTGTGTATGGAGCCAGCCTCCACCACATCACTGCCTATGCATTCCATCGTTAACTACCTGACACTGAAAAAGTTCCTTCTAACGTCTCTTGGCTCATGTGGGTACTCAGTTTCCAACCTGTGTCCCCTTGTTCGCGTCCCACAGTGTTGAACTAGTTTATCCTTGTTTACCCGGTTGATTCCTCTGAGGATTTTGTAGGTTGTGATCATGTCTCCCCTTACTCTTCGTGTCTCTCCAGTGTCGTAAGGTGCATTTCCCGCAGCCTTTCCCTCGTAACTCATGCCTCTTAGTTCTGGGACTGTCTAGTGGCATACCTTTGGACTTTTTCTAGCTTCGTCTTGTGCTTTGATAAGTACGGGTTCCATGCTGGGGCCGCAATACTCCAGGATTGGTCTTACATATGTGGTGTACAAGATTCTGAATGATTCCTTACACACAGGTTCCTGAACGCTGTTCTGATGTTAGCCAGCCTCGCATATGCCGCAGAGTTATTATTTTTATGTGGGCTTCAGGAGAACAGGTTTGGTGTGATATCAACTCCTAATCTTTTCTCTCTGTTCGTTTCATTAAGTACTTCACCTCCTATTCTGTATTCTTGTGTGTGTGTGGTTGTGTGTGTGTGTGTGTGTTGTGTGTGTGTGTGTGTGTGTGTGTGTGTGTGTGTGTTGTGTGTGTGTTTGTGTGTTAAAAATTTTCTGAGGATAATCATATTACTATAAAATTATGGACAATATTATATGCAGGGAAATCATCGATAACGCTGGCTGAAACAAATAACCCAAACGACACATAGAATGAAGGTAACGAAGATGTGATCCATTCTATGTGTGTCGTTTGGGTTATTTGTTTCAGCCACGTTATTCTGATGATTTCCCTGCATATAATATTGTCCATAATTTTATTAGTAATTATGATTTATCCTCAGAAAATTTTTAACACACAAACACACACACACCACACACACACACAACACACACACACACACACACACACACACACACACACACACCCACACACACACACACAGAATACAGAATAGGAGGTGAAGTACTAATGAACGAACAGAGAGAAAGATCTTAGGAGTGATATCACACCAAACCTGTCTCTGAAGCCCACATTAAAAAGAATAACGTCTGCGGCATATGCGAGGCTGGCTAACATCAGAACAGCGTTCAGGAACCTGTGTGTAAGGAATCATTCAGAATCTTGTACACCACATATGTAAGACCAATCCTGGAGTATGCGGCCCCAGCATGGAAACCGTACCTTATCAAGCACAAGACGAAGCTAGAAAAGTCCAAAGGTAATGCCACTAGACTAGTCCCAGAAACTAAGAGGCATGAGTTACGATGAAAGGCTGCGGGAAATGCACCTTTACGACACTGGAAGGACAGAAGAGTAAGGGGAGACATGATCACAACCTACAAAATCCTCAGGAGGAATCAACCGGGTAAACAAGGATAAACTATTCAACACTGGTGGGACGCGAACAAGGGGACACAGGGTGGAAACTGAGTACCCACATGAGCCACAGAGACGTTAGAAGGAACTTTTTCAGTGTCAGAGTAGTTAACGGAGGGAATGCATTAGGCAGTGATGTGGTGGGAGGCTGGCTCCATACACAGTTTTAAATGTAATATGATACAGCCCAGTAGGCTCAGGAATCTGTACACCAGTTGATTGACAGTTTGAGAGGCGGGACTAAAGAGCCAAAGCTCAATCCCCGCAAGCACAAATAGGTGAGTACAAATAGGTGAGTACACACTCATATATATATATATATTATATATATATACTATATATATATCTATATATATAATATTATCTTGGTAATTTCAAACCATTGAAGGGTTTAAAATTAAGATAACTAATTAAAAACTAAGAATTCCTGCTAGGAGTTGACTTACGTGTAATTATTACGTATAATTACCAGTAATCACGTGTAATTATTACATTTCTTGGATAGAGTTACATCGTTTGTAATGTAACATTGTTAACTTCAATCTTTTCAAAATATTTACAAAATTTGATAACATCGATTGAAGCTTGAATTCTCAGCATTTCTTTTTACCATTGCAATATCTATTGATATTCTTTCAAAAAAAATTTGTTCATTTCGAAAATGTACTGATGATTTAGGTTGAGTCTTTAGTGTGTAATGTTCTTTACCAATAAAAAAAATTCATTGTGCAGCATTATTTGCCTTTGGACTGTATTTATCTTCAACTCCAGACATTTTATGGTTACTTGTTTCTGGAACATACTTATAGATCGTATTTGATTTACTGTAAGGGTTCTTCTATGACTGTAAATAATTGGATTCGTAATTCTATAATTAGAAATTTTGTATTACTCGTTTTGCAAAAGTTAATATTATTTTCAAAATAATTTTTCATATAATAATATGAAAATAATATCTTTTCTTGGATGTATTTTCATCATATGATTAAGTTATTAACATCTATTTATGGTAAGCTAACTTTGAGAGGAATGCGCTAGAACTTTTGTCTTTTATAAAAAATATTTACAATAAAAATATAAACATAAATAAATTAATTTTTACAGGGTGTGGTAAGAAAGGACTAGTTTTATCCTGATATTTTCTTGTTGGCGTTGTATTTTTCCAATACTAGAAAGCTTGTATATAAATTCAAAGATCCTTGCAACTTGTTAAAAGATTTAAACTATGTTCTACTGTACAAAATCAAATCAAAACATGATATATCTGCGAGAAAATCCTGGGAATATGACGGGGAATCAAACGTGTGTTCGGGGAAGACCCCAGAGGCATGCCTTAACCCATGGACTAAGATTGGTGTCGTGGTATTTTCATATGTTCACCTGTGCATTTAATTATTTCTTTGAAGAGATGCAAATTTATTATTATATTTACCAAGAATACATTTTTGTAATTTTAATATTACAGTATTTGTTCTGAATGTAACATAAATATATAATACTGAGCTGTGACCTATAAGAGGTTTCTTACAGACATTCCATTGCACTCTCTAAAGCATCAAATCCAATCATATAGAATCCAATCACAGAATATAGATCATGCTATCATGCTTTAAAATTTAAAATTCTCATTTCATGGCTCAAGTATTAAATTCAAGAGTGTGTGTGTGTGTGGTGTGTGTGTGTGTTGTGTGTGTGTGTGGTGTGTGTGTGTGTGTGTGTGTGTGTGTGTGTACTCCAGCTATTTGTACTCACCTTAGTTGTGCTTGCGGGGGTTGAGCTCTGGCAGTTTGGTCCCGCCTCTCAAACCGTCAATCAAATGGTGTACAGATTCATGAGGCTATTGGGCTCTATCATAGCTACATTTGCAACTGTGTATGGAGTCAGCCTCCACCACATTACTTCCTAATGCATTCCATCTGTTAACTACTCTGACGTGGTGTGTGTGTAATGCACATTACGTGTATGAATTGGCAGTTATTTGCAGATATTTGCATCAACATAAATACTTCTTCCACGTGAGCTAAAATTCTAAACAAAAACTCCAACAACCACCGGGGCTCCATTTATATTAAGCCTCACTTTTCAACATTGTAAGTTCTAGTGATGTTGCTCTCACTTCCCTCTCCCAAGTGTACCCCCGCTCTTTCCCATAGTGCCTCGATCACACCCCTCCCCTCTCTAGGAAGCAACGTTTCCGACACAATTTCCTCCTATCATTGTTATCCGCCCACACACCCACAAGAGGATGCCGCATACCCTTATTAATCACACGCAAAAAAAAAATGAATTATATATATATATATATAGATATATATATATATAGATAATATATATATATATATCTATATACATATATATAATATGTATATATATAATATATATTTTATAGTTTGTATTGCTATACTGCTAACGGGGTAGTCTCCTCTCCCCCCTACACTCTCCCTCTCCCCCCCCCTTCTTCCTCTCTCCTACATTTCCCCCATCTCTTCTACCCTACGCTCTTTTTCTCCATCCTCTCTCTCTCCAACAGGAACCTATCCCTCCTCTCTCTCCCCCCCTTCCTCTTCCAGGTCTCGCTTCCAGCTCAGAACAGACAGACATATATCCGAGAGTGAGGTGTAGTGTCCATGGACCAACAGAGAACCGGTGCAGACTTAACTGTCCTACCTATGTTTCAATGATGGCTGGGGGCAGTATGTTTTGAATATTCGCTCTTTGTTCCTCGAAGACAGCAGAGTGTAACCAATTGCAACCTGGCTGTTGATGGTTCGCTAAATTTGCATCATGAGCAATTCCTCCCCGATGTCCGATCTTCTATTGTTGTTTTCTCTTTAGACTATTTTCCTGGCTTACAACACCAAAATTATCCAGAAAATTGCTGCTAAAATAATAAGTAGATTCAACGACATCGAACAAATTCATTGTTGTTGTTGTTAAAGATTTAGCTACTCAGGACGAAGTGTCCATGTAGCTATGGTGAGCCTGTAATGAACAAATTCAGCCAACCAATACTTGACTACATCTTCGAGAGGTGATCTTCGAGACCATACGATATTACACCTCACACTCCGTAATATATCCGGATGCATCAGCCAAACTGTATTCACGTTTACTCTGTCTTTGGAAATGTTGACATGAGTCATCGAAACGCATTTCTTAGTGTCTAGCCACGATAAACCCGTAAAATGAACTATCGAGCGTTTATACCATGTATTATCTCATCTAATCTTCTTCTGTGCTGACATCTGTTCTCCTCCCTTCATATGTGACTCAATATTACAAGCTTTTTCGCCTTTCTCCACTTCTTAAGTCCGTATTATCGTCTTGTTTTCTCCATTCTTGTTTAATATTCTCTGAGGAATCCGAAAGCATGCTGAAGACGAATATTTATGTTCACTGATTTATATATATATATATATATAATATATATATATATATATAGAATATATATATATATATATTATATATATATATACACATGTATGTGGATGCAAATAACCACTGAACAACGCTACACAGTTTCAGTCGTTTATTTGAATTTCTTTATTAATTTGCAGGTACTAGTACATATAT
>WNGS01093570.1:0-12341 GCA_020271785.1 Procambarus virginalis
TTTGAATTTCAGTATTAGTTCCTCACTTCTAACTCTAACTCATTTCCAATGATCATTATGATCAATGTAAGTCCTTCAAAGACGTTGATTGTAGTTTTCTTTAGATCCATATCAGGTCCTCATGCTTTTAGTTTGGTGAGTGTTCTGCGGCTGGTAACTTGACTCTCACTCTAACACCTATTTCCACGCTCAATTCTGTCTCTGGAGATGCCGTTTCACTCATGCCTGGTTGTCGCTCCAGCTGCACAAAACATTCCTTACCTATGGGAAGAGATAGACGAACGTTTTCTAGATGATTTGTGTTTGCTGGGTATACACAACATATATATAAATATATATATATAATATATATATATATATATATATATAAAACAAGTAAATGTAAATAATTTTACCTTGCACCTAGATCCACCAACCCTGTATGGAGTGCGTTTCAGTACTCGGAAATCTGGAACTATCTGGAATCTCTTATCTGCAGAAACACTACATATTATTGCACTTACCAAAACATGGATGAATGTAGAAAATAGAGAACTATTAGCTAAATATTAAATAAATGGATTTAATCTATTTCACACAGATATATTAGACTGTGTATGTTAGGTAATATTTGAAATGTAGTCTCGAAAAGACTATATTTCAACAGAAACGTGCCACACACCAGTCATAAGACTGACCTCGTCGAGGCCAAAACGTCTAAATGAGAGCCTGAATGAGTAAGTAAATAATTTTTTAACACCAGGCATCATACACACACTGAATGCACCTGCAGACACAACAAGCACTAACAACATAGCAAAGAATACCCATAAAAAAAATCATTAAATTATTGACCAACATGACAGAGGGTTAGCCAACATGAGAGGATTGTGTTGATTGACTGAAAATATATCAATTGTTTAATGTATTGAATGGCATTTTTCAAGTTACAACATATTTTAAATTACTGAACTAGGTTCGAGGCTTGGCTAGGCTTAATTCAATTATTACAGATGAGCCTAGCTTAGCCTAGAACCAGAACAATTTAAATAATTTCAGGCAATCAACACAACCCTCTCATGTTGGCTAACCCTCAGCAGTGCTCAGGCCCGTGCCCAGGCCTTGGGGCCTGAGTCCTCTGTTCCATATACCTGCACTGCCCGGCCTCGCCTCTCCATACACCTGCACTGCCTGGCCTCGCCTCACATACACTAGCACTGCCCAGCCTCGCCTCTCCATACACCTGCGCGGCTCGCCTCTCCATACACCTGCACTGCCCGGCCTCGCTTCTCCATACACTAGCACTGCCCAGCCTCGCCTCTCATACACCTGCACTGCCCGGTCTCGCCTCCCCATACACTAGCACTGCTCCTCACCTCCCATACACTAGCACTGCCCCTCGCCTCCCCATACATTAGCACTGCCCCTCGCCTCCCCATACACTAGCACTGCCCCTCACCTCCCCATACACTAGCACTGCCCCTCGCCTCCACATACACTAGCACTGCCCTACCTCCCATACACTAGCACTGCTCCTCACTCCCCATACACTAGCACTGCTCTTCACCTCCCCATACACTAGCACTGCTCCTCACCTCCCATACACTAGCACTGCCCCTCGCCCCTCGCCTCCCCATAAATTAGCACTGCCCTCACCTCCCCATACACTAGCACTGCCCCTCACCTCCCCATACACTAGCACTGCTCCTCACCTCCCCATACACTAGCACTGCCCTCGCCTCCCCATACACTAGCACTGCCCTCAACCTCCACATACACTAGCACTCCCCTCACCTCCCCATACACTAGCACTGCCCCTCACCTCCACATACACTAGCACTGCCCCTCACTCCCCATACACTAGCACTGCCCTCGCCTCCCATACACTAGCACTGCCCCTCTCCTCCCCATACACTAGCACTGCCCCTCTCCCCCATACACTAGCACTGCCCCTCGCCTCCCCATACACTAGCATGCCCCTCACTTCATCGCCCATTGTCAAAACAACTGCACTTCCAGTTGCACCCGTGGGGCGGTGTAGGGAACCATCAGTGTATATGATTTGTGAGAGAGAGAATGCTCTGTGGACAGAGCATCAATATGGGTTAAGGCGTTGAGCTTTGCCTCAAGACGAAGCTTGGGCTGGTCTCTTAATTTGCTTCTTGGGTGGAAATTTAAGGGAGGGATTCAAACTGGAAAGGGTGTAATATCCCATGGTGCAGGAAAGTGCGGTGTTGTTTCTCTTGGTACAATTCATGAACCTGATACTTTCTGAGTTGAGTTCCAGTTTTTGTTATCCATTTGGAACAATGCTGATCTTCAATAATGAAATTCTGGACGGCTTCTGTGCAAGGACTAGGATGAGTTAGCCTAAGCCTTTTAATACTAATTTGACAGTTAATTTCAGTAACACGATCAACAACGCTCGGAATATTAAGTTCCTTCCTCATATTAAGTATCTTTGTGGTACGAGGGCACCCAAGGATTATCCTCAAGGCTTCGTTCTGCAATTTTTCAAGCCCTCCATTCTTTCTTTCAGCCATCAAAACAAGCAGAGGTGCAGCATAATCCACTAAAGATCTGATGTATGCAAGGTACATCATTTTGACAATTCTGGCATTGGCACCATAGCCTGAGTGATAACCTGCAACAGCCTTGAGAGCTCGGAGCCTCTCTTTATACTGACGACAGAGTCTGAATACAACAGGACCATACTGTGGCACCTCAAGGCCAAGGTATTTCAATCTGTTTACATAGTCAAGCTGGGAGCCATCAGACAGTTGCATCTTGCAAACAGCTCCTCCCTGCCTGGGTGGGCGCCGATTTAGTATCTTTGTTTTCTCTGCTGAGATAATTAAACCTAGGTCCTGACATGAGTCTAATACAGAGTTAAGAGTGTTCTGCATGTTAGCATACCCAGTGGTGTGTATCATTATATCATCAGCATACCCAGTGGTGTGTATCTATATCATCATCATACCCAGTTGTTTGTGTCATTATATCATCAGCATACCCAGTTGTGTGTATCATTATATCATCGGCATACCCAGTTCTGTGTATCATTATATCATCAGCATACCCAGTGGTGTTTATCTATATCATCATCATACCCAGTGGTGTGTATCATTATATCATCGGCATACCCAGTGGTGTGTATAATTATATCATCAGCATACCCAGTGGTGTGTATCATTATATCATCAGCATACCCAGTGGTGTGTATCATTATATCATCAGCATAGCTATAATGATGTGGACGTTGGGTTTGCTCGGTATAGAGTTTAACAACGTGTTTATTAAGATATTAAATAAGGTAGGACTGAGGACACCTTCCTGTGAGGTACCTAGTTCGAAGTCTCTTGTTATCATTAATAATTTTGTTGTATATGTGTCTAGCTTCAGACACGTGCATGTTACAGTATGTCTTAAAGAGTTGAGAGCAATTAAGGATGATAAAGAGTCACAATTAATGTATCAGTTTAGAGACTTTTACACATTTTAGTGCAAGAAGCAAGGAAAATAGTTCGGATTGAAGGGGGTAGAGGCCCAGTTGTTTATACGGACTTCACACTCATAATATAAGCTTTTGATACAGTGCCACATAAAAGACTGATTAAAAAGATAGAGGCTCACTATATTGTGGATTCTATATTAGACTGAATTAGGGCATGGCTATACCAAAGGAAACAAAGATTTAGAATCAATGGGGTTAAGTCGCAACACATGGTTTTACACATGGCCGTTCATGTTTAACAAATTTGCTCTCTTTTTATTCCAGCATAGTTGAGGCAGTTGATAGTGGTAAGGATTGTGATGTTGTGTACCTTGACTTTAGCAAAGCTTTTGATACAGTGCCACATGAAACAATGTTGACCTTCAATAAAGACATTCAGGAAGGCTTCTGTGCAAGAGTTAGGATGAGCTAGCCTTAGCATTTTTATACCAATTTGACAGTTAATTTCAGTAACACGATAAACAACGCTCGGAATATTAAGTTCCTTCCTCGTGTTAAGTATCTTTGTGGTACGAGGAGCATCCAAAGATAATCTTCAAGGCTTCGTTCTGCAAGTTTTCAAGCCCTTTAAGCTTTCTTTCAGTCATCAAGGCAAGCAGAGGTGCAGCATAATCCACTAAAGATCTGATGTATGCAAGCTACATCATTTTGACAATTGTGACATTGGCACCATAGCCTGAGTGATAACCTGCAACATCTCCAAGAGGGCTTATGGAGCCTCTCATTATACTGACGACAGAGTTTGAATACAAAAGGACAATACAAGGCAAATTTTAAGGTATTTGAATCTGTTAACATAGTCAAGCTGGGAGCCATCATACAGTTGCATCTTGTGAACAGCTCCTCCCTGCCTGGGTGGACACCCGTTTAGTATCTTTGTTTCCTCTGCTGAGATATGACTAAACCTAATTAAGTCCTGACATGAGACTAATACAGAGTTAAGAGTGTTCTGCATGTTAGCATAACACGTAGTGTGTATCATTATATCATCAGCATACCCAGTAGTGTGTATCATTATATCTTCATGTATGATGATACATGATACAAGGAGGTCTAAATTGATCGATCGAACGATCTAAACTGGGTACTAAAATATGGTCAATAGATTGGCGGATGCCGTTTAATACTGACAAATGTAAGGTTTAAAGGATAGGTAATGACGATAGATCGAGTTACAAGATATATGCTAGATGCATGCATGGTGCTGAGATTGTGAAGTCGAATTATGAAAGGGATCTGGGAGTTATGATTAGTAAGAATTTAAAACAAAAAAAATCAATGAATAAATGTTCGTAATATGGCAAACAGAACACTGGGATTTATGTATTGAAACATTAGTAATAATTAAGATATCGGTTCATTGTTCCTCAGATATATCTTGCTCTGGGTAGGCTCCATTTAGATATATATGCACTTCACTTTTGGTCACAGTATATCCACAGCATAGATATAAATTTACTAGAATGCGTCCAGCGGAGGATAACAAAGTTAATACCCCAAAATAGAAACCTGTCAAATGAAGAAAGACTGTCTCTAGAAAGACAAAGAATTATAGCTAGGTGACATGTGGTTTATGTTGACTTGTTTCTATATTTTCATAAATAAAGCATGCTTACTGTCTTATTCCAAGTTTTACGACAATTTTACAAGGTTTAAAATATAAAGCTCAATATATTTCAGCTTTTTTATACAGGAATTATACGTTAATATAACATTATAATAACGTAACGATGTCGTGTAAATAACGTTATATTGACGACATATAAATGTTATATTTATATTATTAGAACGTAAATTGGATAGGTTTACATAAAGTAAACAAAAAAACGAAATGTTGACTGAAAATTGTTTGTTTTTATATAAAAAGCATGAAAACATTATAATTCCATAGCATTCACTATTATTTTTAAATTTTTACATAAATCATAAAAAACTGTGTCTCAAGAAAACATGTTTTTAGTTATATCTAGTGGTTTTAAGAACGTCAGAAATACGTATTTATGTCAAATGTTAGAGTATTACCTTTGTGGCACAATTTAAAAACGTTCACAAACGTTTTGTGTTTGCTGGGAGTGTTGTTGTGGAGTCTGGTACTATGTCCAGATGTTGGATGGTGGATTTGACCCTCCCACACCCTCCACGTTGACCACAGAACGTCTAAGGTTACCTTCCACTCTCGTTTACCAAGGGATCGCCTCACCCCCCCCCACACACACACACATGCATTAGATTCTTAACTTATAATATTTATGATTTACCAATTTATGTCACTACATAGACTCTCAATTTCACAATATGTATAAATTTATATATATGTATATATCTCAAAAAAAAAATAACCACGTAGCTATCCCGTGGGCGGTATAGTAGACGATATACCCATCCTGACGGAGGTAGTTAACCATATACCCATTTCGTGGACGGAACTGGACCCTATGCTTATGCTGTGGGCGGTAATGGAGGCCATACCCATCCTGTTGGCGTTAGTAGACACAATTTTCATATTGTGGGTGATTGTGGACCCCATACCCATCCTGTGGGCGGTATAGTGGACGCCTCACACATCCATTGGGCATAAGTGGAACATATACCCATCCTGTGGGCACACACACATATATATATATATATAATATATATATATATATATATATATATATATATTTATATATATATATATATATATATATATATATATATATATATATATATATATATATATATATATATATATATATATATATATATATTGTGACGGGAAAATGTAGGAGTGTAGATGTTCGGCAGTCTTCCTAATGGCTGGTGTCAATGCTTGTCACATTTACAAAAAAAGAGACTGCTTGGCTGTTGTCTGTGGTAAAAGTAAGGGAAGACACGCAAAACACATAGTATGAACAATGACGCTTTAATTAATACTGAAAACAAAGTATGAACAAAAGGAATCCATTGGCTTATGTACAGTGCAAACAAACAAGTCAAAAAATATAACATAAAATCTAAGATCAGGAATGACGTTGCTCTAAGAATAATATAAAGACAAAAATGACAAAGGTAAAAGGTAATAATGGTGCTGAGAATATGAGCGCTAGCTTAGGACCTCCACCGATAAACAAGAGGTGTATCAGTTGGTTGTTCACAGCTTGAGAGCACAAGGATATTCTGAAGTCAATGGCTGGTTCAAGCTCAGACATCGACTCAGGTAGATGGCGCTGAGGTGAAGAGGTGCAGGTGTGCAGGCAGCTGGTCACCAATCAGAAGCAGGCAGGCTGGGAATGGTAGTTTACTGGTTGACGACGGACGAGCCGGCGTGGAGAGAGTGTGGAGTTGGGGGTTTAGGGTACGTTTTGCCTCCTGGTCAAAACGTTTTGTGCTACTGGTAGACGTATCTTGAATGTAGCATCTTATTCTTGTAGATGTGTAAGTAACTTTATGTAGGGAAGAGCAGGCTCAATCTCTCTTGAAAGAGATTATCGTCACAACTCTCCCCCGAAGCCTGCACTTACTGGGTCAAGTTACTTCTTCTGATGGTAGAGTGGTAGATGGAGCTGCCTCTACCTCATAGACTCTGGAGAGGGCGTCTGTTATAATGTTGTCAGAACCCTTGATGTAGAAGATCTCCAGGTTGAAATTCTGCAGATATAAAGCCCATCGTAGAAGTCGTTGATTGTTGAATTGGGCTTGCTGCAAGAAGCGTAGGGGATTGTGGTCCGAGTAGATGGTGGTAGACCGAGCACCTTGTAGGTACGATGCAAAGTGCTGTAAATTCAGGACGATGGAGAGTAGCTCCTTTTCGATAGTGCTGTAATTCTTCTGGTGTGGTTTTAACTTGTAGCTGTAGTAGCTAACAGGTAGAACCTCCTCGCCTCGTTGTTGCATCAGGACACCCCCGATGCCGGTACCACTGGCGTCGACATGGAGGATGAAAGGCTTCGTGATATCTGGCGAGGCGAGAATAGGATTAGAACATGGCAAAGGAGCACTATTATAGTCCTGTAAATTGGTATGAAGATCAGTTAGGATTTCCGAGTTGGAAGGCACTGACTCAGTGTTAGTGCTTTCGGGAGGAGAAGCAGGGAAGGTCTCACTGTGGAGGTATGGACCTTTAAATGTGGAGAATGATACCAACACAGTGGGGGGAGTACCTTGATACTGCTTCAGGAGGTTGACGTGGCACAACTGGGTCTTCCGCCGCCTATCTGGAGTCTCAAGAACGTAGTTGTGGTTGTTTCTGCACTCCTTGATGCGGTAGGGTCCTGAAAACTTGTTTTGCAATGGAGAACCTGGGATAGGAAAATATGCCAACACGAAGTCTCCTGGTTTAAATTTCCTTATTTTGCTGCTTTGGTCGTAATGAGTCTTCATCCTCTCCTGAGCTTTCAATAGATTGTCATTAGCAAATTTACGTACTCTCTCTAGAATGTGTTTTAAGTTTTGAAGAAACTGGGGCACATTCTGAGGCTCACTGAAGGTGGCATTACGTAGAGAGTCTTTAAAAGCTTTGAGAGGAGTACGGCACTTACGTCCGTAGAGCATCTCATAAGGAGATACTCCTAGAGACTCATTGGGGAGACTTCTGAAAATGCACATAATGAGGTCAAGTTGTTTATCCCAGTCCTTCAAGGTTTCATTGCAAAATTTCTTTAGGAGTGCTTTAATAGTCTGATGACTACGTTCAAGAGAACCCTGTGAAGCAGGATGATAGGGGCTGGACAATACCTGTGTGATGTTGAACTCTTCCAGTGTCTTCTTGAAGAGATCACTGGTGAAGTTGGTGCCACAGTCACTTTGAACCTCTCTTGGAAATCCATACTGGGTGAAGATCTTCAATAGGTGTTTCACCACAGTAGCAGCCGTAATGTTCTTTACTGGAACTGCTATGGGGAATCTGGTGGTAGGACACAGGATGGTTAGTATATAGGCGTTGCCAGAACTGGTCCGGGGTAAAGGACCAACACAGTCTATGATGAGTCTGTGGAAAGGTTCCGCAGGCACCTGGATAGGAGTCAATGGAGCCTGGGGATAGAGATGTTAGGTTTACCTGCCATCTGACATGTATGACACTGTTGCACGTACTGTTTGACGTCTTTAACCATACCTGGCCAGTAGTAGTCTTGTCTGATTCCGTGGTAGGTTTTGTTAAAACCATAGTGAGAAAGTGCTCCGTGGGCCAGGTGTAGAATATCGGGCCGTAGGCTGGTGGGAATCACTAGTTGTTCGACATTGGCCCAATCGTCATCCTCCTTCAGCTTACTGGGTCTGTATCTGCGGTAGAGCAACTCATTCTCTAGGAAGAACCCAGGGATACTGTCAGGTTGAGTCTCAGCCTGGAAGAATAATGGTGTTAATGAAAGATCTTCCCTCTGTAACTTACGGAACTCCAACCTAGTAAGATTCGGTGGTAGATTCTGAGGGTCTTGAGGGACAGCGGTAGCAGTAGAGTCAGCTGGTTGCGGTCGTGCAGCTTGTGCACGGGTGGTCACCAAAACCGGAGGAGAAACTTCATCACTTTCTTGGACCTCTGCTGGAACATATTCAAAGATGGGATTATCCATTACAGAGGTACACACCTGGGGTTTGTCCATGATGATCAGGTTGGACGGTTGCAGATCTTCTGCCAAGTCGTTGCCCAGGAGAAGTTGCACTCCAGGCATGGGAAAAGGCTTTTCCCTGATGGCGACTTGGACTTCACCGGTCACGAAGGGACAATCCAGGTGGACTCTGGCGAGTGGATACGGAGTGGTAGCAGTGAGGTCAGTGATAAGGACGGTTTCCCGGTGTAGGTGATGTTAGGCACAGCTGATTTCAATATTATGGACTGAAGAGCCGCTGTGTCCCTCAAGATCTTCAATTTGAAACGTCCCTCCGAATCTGTACCGTTGGTAGAGACAGTTCCAGGATACAGGTGTTTACTGAAGAGAGAAAGATCATTAACAGGAACACCAACATTCATCACAGGCTTACCGGACTTAGGAGGAGTCTGTTTGGGTTTAGTAGATTCATTATTACCTTTGTATTGAGACTTCCCACATTTATCTATGGTATGTCCATAGAGTTTGCAATACTTACAATACAATTGAGAGCTCGCTTGATCTGTACTCACTTTATCGTAACTGTACCAAGACTTCTTACTGGGAGGTGGTGGTGTAGCCGGTGGATGAGGCTGTAGGTGTCAGCCGACTTCGCACATTTGATGTAGTCGGTTTCTTCTTTATCTGCTAAATATAAACGGACGGAGGGGGAACACGTCTCAAGAATTCTTCAACTAGCATGAGGTTGACGAGTTCTGCAAATGTAGAGACATGTGCTGCTTCCAGCCATTTCATGAAATATCTTTTCTTTGTATTGGCAAATTCTAGAAAGGTGGTGGTACTTGCCTTTAGATAATCACGGAATTTTCGTCTGTAGCTTTCGGTGGAGAGAAGGTAGGCGTCCAAAACTGCTTGCTTCAGGGTCTGGTAGTCATTCTCAGACGCTAAGGTACTGAGAGTAACTGCAGCTCTACCTGTGAGATGCACTCTGAGAAGGGTAGACCATTGATCTGCAGGCCAGCTAAGTTTTTTAGCTAGGGTCTCAAAAGTGGTGAAAAAGACGTCGATCTCTGTCTCAACGAATGGTGGCATTAACTTACTTGCATGGGAGACATTGAAACTTACGGGAAGACTAGCGGTAGCTTGTTGGCGCTGAGTGTGGTGTGTAGTTTCCAACTCTAGTTCTTGTCGACGACATGCTAGAGCCATATCAGCTTGCTTCTTGTCATGCTCGCGTTGCATCTCCAGGTGACGTTGTTTTGCTTCAAGCTGTACTCGCTCACGCTCACGGAGTAGTGCAGTCTCACGTTCGTGTTCTTCCTTCCTCAAGGCGGCCTCTCGTTCCTTTCTTCCTTCCTTATGGCAGCCTCTCTTCCCTCATTTGTAGAGCTTCTTTTTCTGTTCCCGCTCGATCTTTGCAAGTTCGAGCTTTAGCTTCATAGTTGCCAGAGCATGTCTATCTGCAATAGAATAATTTTCGTGAGTTTCAGAGTCAATCTCCCTTCATCTAAGAGGTGATCCATGATTAGGTTGTGCAAGTCATTTTTGTTGGCTCCTTGGGGGACATCTAGTTGATACTCGTGTGCAAGAGCTTGTAATTCGGTCCTTTTGCACGACTTAAGGTCCCTATTTCACCTGCTGGATCGTTACGGAAAGCTTGGAGACGAAACATGGTGAAAATAGCAAATAAATGTACAACGAATATAGTTGTGATATGGTAAATGTCAGAAACAGGATAACGTGGCAACTGGTAACTATCCTGTGGAATCGTTAACAATTAACGTTAATTTTAGGATGGTAAATGATTAGTCAATCAAAATCGCAGGAAATCTTGTACCCGGTACTCAATGTAAGAGAATAAGGGCAAGAAAATCCTACTAAATAAATGAAACTGAGTTTCTAAAACAAATGAAACATTTAATTGCTTCAAAAGTGAATAAGGTAGTCCAAGAATGTAGGCATACCTTGCCGAGTCTCTATAGGACATAAGCAAGGGTTTTCCCACTAAATGAAATATGATACTTACAGAATTAGCGAACTTTGTGCTCTGAAAAAAGAAAGCTAATTCCCTACCTAAGTAAATATCATCATCTCTGACCGACGTGTAGGGGTGCGATTGTCAACTGGTGACGAGAACTGCTGCTGAGGTCCCAACTCAGCAACGTAGTCCGTGCTAGAGGAACTATGGCCCTCTGTATCCTCCTTCGGTCGGATTGCAGAAGATAGGGTGCTTTGACCCGAAGACAAACCAAAGTACCAGGGTACCCAAAATGATGATCTGAGTGAGAAATATCCTAGGGACAAAAGGTGGTAAACACGAGTAATAACACTGAGGGAGGGATGACCAATTAAGAGAATGACTGAGGCCTACAGTCACCACGTAATCCAAAGTTATCCAACACTCACCATATGCTACTCTCGGAATGCACAATACACACAGCACCATATGAATATGAAAAGTAATGAAAATATTGAAAAGCAACTGTATCAAAGCCAAGTACACTTACCACAAATTGATGTTCTAGTACTAGTACCTGAGTGAAGCTCCTAGGACAGGCCCCCATGAAATGTGACGGGAAAATGTAGGAGTGTAGATGTTCGGCAGTCTTCCTAATGGCTGGTGTCAATGCCTGTCACATTTACAAAAAAAAGAGACTGCTTGGCTGTTGTCTGTGGTAAAGTAAGGGAAGACACGCAAAACACATAGTATGAACAATGAAACTTTAATTATACTGAAACAAAGTATGAACAAAAGACAATCCCTTGGCTATGTACAGTGCAAACAAACAAGTCAAAAAATATAACATAAAATCTAAGATCAAGAATGACGTTACTCTAAGAATAATATAAAGACAAAATGACAAAAAATGTAATAATGGTGCTGAGAATATGAGCGCTAGCTTAGAACCTCCACCGATAAACAAGAGGTGTATCAGTTGGTTGTTCACAGCTTGAGAGCACAAGGATATTCTGAAGTCAATGGCTGGTTCAAGCCCAGACATCGACTCAGGTAGATGGCGCTGAGGTGCAGAGGTGCAGGTGTGCAGGCGGCTGGTCACCAATCAGAAGCAGGCAGGCTGGGAATGGTAGTTTGCTGGTTGACGAGGACGAGCCGGCGTGGAGGGAGTGTGGAGTTGGGGTTTAGGGTACGTTTTGCCTCCTGGTCAAAACGTTTTGTGCTACTGGTAGACGTATCTTGAAGGTAGCATCTTATTCTTGTAGATGGTAAGTAACTTTATGTAGGGAAGAGCAGGCTCAATCTCTCTTGAAAGAGATTATCGTCACAAATATATATATATATATATATATATATATATATATAT
>WNGS01093578.1:0-11153 GCA_020271785.1 Procambarus virginalis
TCGTCCCAGACGTTTGTCTGGCTGGTGTAGCCCAGCTCGCTCGTCCCCAGACGTTTGTCTGGCTGGTGTAGCCCAGCTCGTTCGTCCCAGCGTTTGTCTGGCTGGTGTTCCCCCAGCTCGTTCGTCCAGACGTTTGTCTGGCTGGTGTAGCCCAGCTCGTTCGTCCCATACGTTTGGCTGGCTGGGTGTAGCCCAGCTCGCTCGTCCCAGACGTTTGTCTGGCTGATATGTAGCCCAGCGCGCTCGTCCCGACGTTTGTCTGGCTGGTGTAGCCCAGCTCGTTCGTCCCAACGTTGTCGTGGCTGGTGTAGCCCATCTCGCTCGTCCCAGACGTTTGTCTGGCTGGTGTAGCCCAGCTCGCTCGTCCCAGACTTGTCTGGCTGGTGTAGCCCAGCTCGTTCGTCCGACGTTTGTCTGTCTGGTGGTTAGCCCAGCTCGCTCGTCCCAGACGTTTGTCTGGCTGTGTAGCCCAGCTCGTTCGTCCCAGACGTTTGTCTGGCTGGTGTAGCCCAGCTCGCTCGTCCCAGACGTTTGTCTGGCTGGTGTAGCCCAGCTCGTTCGTCCCAGACGTTTGTCTGGCTGATGTAGCCCGCTCGCTCGTCACAGCTGCTTGTCTGGCTGGCTCAGCCCGCTTGTTCGTCACAGACTTTTGTCTTTTGTTGCACTTTTGAGAATATTATTGCTTTAGGCTAGCCATTCTCCCTTGTTTATACGTTTATTAGCCATTCCCCCCTTGAACTTTCAGTTTACTCTATCCAAACCATACATGCACTATTACTATTTAACCTCCTTCCTATCCCTTGATTAATCCCGCTTTAAGCCAACAAATCTTCCCATGTTTATCACTATTTCTTTCGTTTGTTCATCTTATATCAAGTACATTATATTACGTCTTATTCTATTATTAGAATATATTATTCCCCTCCCGTTCTCACTGTTCTGTTCTACTCCTACAGGGTAGGCGCAGGACGTAGAGCGGTCTGTCGGCTTGGGTGGGCTACAACATGTTATCAATTATTTAAGTTTTCCTAAATTAATTTATTACATTGTTCAGCTTTCAGTTATGCCCTGTATTACTACTAATCCAGTTGCAGAGTTAAAGCCGTGTACATTGCTGTGGGATACGCAGTTAATTTGTTTCACTTTTGAGACTATTATTGTTTTAATCTAGACCAACTATTCCATGGATAAGTTGTTTTAATTATCCATTCTATCCCATGACATTAGTTTTAATCTATCCAAACTATACCTTGCATATATTACTGTTTAACCTACCCATCCTATGCCTTGTATAGTCCTGCTTTAATCTACCCAAGTTATCCATGATTATCACTGTTTACTCTTTATTTGTTCAGCTTAAATTTACTTAAGCAATACGTTTACTTAATATATACTGTTGCAGTGTTAAAGCAGTGTCCATTTCTAGTGGGATACTCAAATAATTTTGCTTTCACTTTCGAGTTAATTGTTTGAATTCTTCCAACTATACCACGATTAATACGTCTTAATATATCAAACTATACAATGAATAATACGGTCTTAATATAACCAAACTAACATGAATAATACTGTTCAATCTTACATGAATATTACTCTCTTAATCTATTTAACTGACAGCTTTATACATTGGTTTTATTACGATAGCTTTGGCTATCTGTCCGTATTTTCACTCACTATGGTCATTAACTTTACCTTTGCTTTTGTCTACTGGTGTATGTGACGGTTGCTGGTGCGGCAGCTGGGTTTCCCTGCCTGCTTTTTCCTGTTAGTCCTACCGATGCTTACTTTTTCATTTTCCGCAGTGGCGAGAAGCCGGATCACGCAGCAACTGCAACACGGAAGAGGGCTCGGGCGGCGGCGTGCGAGGACAACAGCGCAGTGGTGTGAGGACGCAGCCGGCCTGGGCCAGGACGAAACCCGCCCGTTTCGCCTCCCCCTCCTCGGGGGCCTCCTCGGGGGCTCTGATGTGGACGGCGACTACATTTCCCAGAGGCCCCCTGCCGGCAAAGCGGGGGGGCACAGCGACGCAGCCTCCACCCCCTTTCGGCAGACGATTGGACGACGCTTCAGGCGCCTTCGTGCAGGCTCGGATGCCCTCTCCTGACACAAGCCTTCTGGGCATGGGACCACCGAGGCCGACCCTGCCACGGCTGCTACAGCCGCCCCCCCCCTTCCCCACCGTCGACCAAGGGCCAGGGGCATAAGTCGAGGAGACGTGCGAGCTCCTCCAGTCTGTCCTCCTTTCCTTCCCAGTTCGGTAGCATAGTTGCTCTGCCCCTTGGGGTTTTTCCCTCGCGGCCAGCGGGCACTCGCCCTTCGGGGGGGGGGGGTCCGGCCTGCTGGCCCCTGCGGGGTGGGGGTGCAGCGCCCGTCCCCAATCTGTTCCGCTGTCCGCAGCTACTACTTTGACTTTACTGCCATTCTACTAGTAAGCCCTACCTTAAGTCGGCCTCTGCCTGGGGTTATTTAGGAAATTCTTTCTCCTTATTCCTTGGCGGCTCGGCCTCTGGCCTGGGTTATTTTCTTCTCCAAATTCATATCAGGCTTTCCCAGTCAAAATGTAATTTTCTGCCGCCTGTTTATTTCCAGCTAGGGTTTCCATTATGTTATGTTGTTCACTTTGGTGTCCTGACTGTTATACTTAGATTTGTTACATTCGCCTCACTGCTAATTCTAGACAATAGGCCATTAGTTTTCTGCAGAGTTTGTTACTAGGCTACAAGATTACTTTTATGTTACAGCGGTGTACATTTTAAGTTGTTTCGTGTACTTTGAGTTAGCCACGGCTATGTTGTACATTTGTTAAGACCTACTTAGATGCCTGTCTTACTCTGCAGAATTATTTATACTGTATTAATAAATTTACGCCCCATACTGTTTGTGTCTTCCTTCCCCTGATCAGAAAAAGAGGTCTCTACCATCTAATCAGACATAATCCGCACTGCTAGTCTTCAAGGTGAAGTAAGTTCTCATACGCCACTGTAGTGGATCTTCAAAAAGAGTACCCCCAGCTCAAGATCAGAGCAAAACCAAACATCAGAGGCAATATATTCTGAGGCCCAAAGACGAGACAGCTGACACGATTCTAAAAAAATGCAGGAAATGCAACAAACTCAAGTCAGATGACAAAATAAGGAAACCCATTGTCCCAACACTATCCCTTGCACAAGGCTCTAAAGCATTTTGAAAAGTCGAATAACGTTGTGTCAGCAAAAAGATGCCAGGTAAAGTCCAAAAAGCAAGAAACCCGACAAGTCCTCGCAGAAAGAAATCCAGAAAGCCTTGACACAGTGCCTCACCAGGAACTAGTGCGAAAGCTGGAGATGCAGGCTGGTGCGAAAGGGAAGGTACTCCATTGGATAAGGGAGTACCTAAGTAACAGAAGGCAGCGAGTCACTGTGAGGGGTGAGGTCTCAGATTGGCGAGACGTCACCAGGGGGGTTGCGCAGGGTTCACTCCTTGGACCCATACTATTTCTCATATATGTAAATGATCTTCCAGATGGTATAGAATCATTCCTCTCATTGTTTGCTGATGATGCAAAAATTATGAGGAGTATTAAGACGGAGGAAGACAATATGAGACTACAAGATAAGCACTAACGATGCACTGATTAGTATGATTAACTTAATTCATGCAGCTCTTGATAAAAATGAGTTCCCTGTTGGTTATTTGTGGACCTGCGTAAGGCTTTTGACACTGTGAACCATCAAAACCTTCTTCTTAAATTACATCATTATGGAGTCAGAGGACTCTCCCTGCAATACCTCAAATCTTACCTTACTGATAGACTCCAGTATGTTTCTGTGAACAATTCAATTTCTCCTACCCTACCCATCAACATTGGTGTTCCTCAGGGCAGTATACTTGGCCCTCTCCTCTTTCTCATCTACATTAATGACCTTCCAAATGCCTCCCAACACCTTAGACCAATTCTATTGCTGACGACACAACCTTCATTTACTCCAGTCCTGACCCCTTGCTCTAAATGCCACAGTAAATACCGAGCTTAATAAAGTCCATCTTTGGCTAACTGCCAACAAACTCACCCTTAACATTGACAAAACTTTCTATATTCTGTTTGGCAATAAATCCTCTAACCAAATAAATCTCAAGATTAACAATACCCAATTTGTAACAAATTAGATGGCAAATTCCTTGGCGTTCTCATTGATCACAAGCTTAATTTCAGGGACACATTCTAAATATATCAAAAAAAGTTTCTAAAACTGTTGGCATTCTTTCCAAGATCAGATATTATGTACCCCGCCCTGCCCTGTGACTCTCTATTACTCCCTCATCTATCCATATCTCAACTATGGTATTTGTGCTTGGGGTTCTACTACCCAAAATCATTTACGTCCTCTAATTACTCAACACAAAGCTGCTATTAGGACAATATCCAACTCTGGCCCCAGACATCACTCGGTACCCCTACTCAAATCTCTCAATATGTTAGATATTAAGTCACTGCACATTCTCTCATGTGTATTATACTATATAAAACGCTGAACTGTAATGCCAATCCTGACCTCAAAAGCTTCATTGAAAGCTGTAACAGAACCCATGAGCACCACACCAGAAATAAATACAGTTTTGATATTCCAAGAGTACGACTTAACCAAACTAAAAATGCTCTACAAATCAAGGGACCCAGAATGTGGAATGACCTTCCCAACCATGTTATAGACTGTACCTCTCTCAACCAGTTTAAGATTAAAACTAAACACTACCTGTTAACTCCCTGTAACCTACCTTACCCCTCTATTGTCAACCCATGTCTTATTTTTTTTTTTTTTTTTCTTATTCAACGCTGTTTGTCTACATATTGTATTTGTGCTGCTTTTCAGTCATGTTCCCCCCTTTTTTTGTACCTTATTTGTATCTGTTCTCAAAACATTTTATTCTTTTTGTTCAATTAGCATTAAGTTTTAGATATTAATGTTTTTGCCCGAAACGCATTGCGTAATAGTGGCTTTAGGCATTGTATGTACTAGCTCTATCTATAAATCGATCACTTATGTAAATCTCTCTATGTATGTACCTTTCCTGAATAAACATTATTTATTATTTATTATTTATTATTTAAGATGACCTAGACAGACTGCATGATGTTTCAACCAATGGCTACTAAAGTTCAACCCGAGTAAATGTAAGGTAAGGAAACTAGACAGGGAAACAGAAGGCCAGACACAGGATATAGAATGGAGATGAAGTCCTTCATGAAACGGACAGAGAGAAGAATCTAAGAGTTGATATCACACCAACCCTGTCTCCTGAAGCCTACATCAAAAGAATAACATCTGCGGCGTATGCGAGGCTCGCTCGCTGCCTTCAGAAACCTGTGTAAGGAATCATTCAGAACCTTGTATACCACATATATAAGACCAATACTGGAGTATGCAGCCCCAGCACGGAGCCCGTACCCTGGTCAAGCAGTCAAGCACAAGGCGAAGCTGGAAAAAGTTCAGAGATAAGAACTAGGCTAGTCCCAGAACTAAGAGGCATGAGTTGCAAAGAAAGGCTGCGAGAAATACACCTCATGACACTGGAAGACAGAAGACTGAGGGGAGACATGATCACTACCTACAAAAGTGATCCCTGTCAAGTCAGGGGACTTGACAGGGTAGATAAATCTAAACTGTTTAACACGGGTGGTACACGAACAAGGGGACACAGGTGGAAACTGAGTACGTTTTCAGTGCCAGAGTAGATAAAAAATGGAATGCATTAGGCAGTGATGTGGTGGAGGCTGACTCTATACACAGTTTCAAATGTAAATATGATAAAGTCCAGTAGGCTCAGGAATCTGTACATCTGTTGATTGTCAGTTGAGAGGTGGGACCAAAGAGCCAGAGCTCAACCCCCGCAAGCACAATTAGGTAAGTACAATTAGGTGAGTACAGTAAAAGGACGGATTACAGATAAGATTTATCTTGTCATTTGTGGCATGTTCCAGCACAGGCCTTACACCCCAGAGTCACTCAGATGCTTCAGATGTCAGAGATTTGAACATCACAAGGATGGCTGTCAACTCCCAGGGAGATGTGGAGTTTGCAGCCAGCCCCACAACACAAAAATATGCCTTGATAAACACAAGATTAACAAGATATGCCTTAATAAACACAAGGTCTAAGTTAAGTGCCCAAATTGCTCCAAGCCACACCATGCCTTGAACTTAAGATGCCCCCGAATCTAAAAGATCTAAACGAACCCCCCCCCCCCCCCACAACTACAGCAGAGCAAAAGCCGAAACCAAATCATATACCAGCTACCCTGCCAACGAAAACAGTGTGAAGGTTACCATGACTAAACCAGGTGGAGAGAGCACATATGGCCCTCCACCATAGGCCATGGTGGAGGGTGTGAATGCCTCCATCCAGGACAGAGGAATATGGCTGGGGGCTACAAGAAAATAGTTCAACGTAATCGCCCGACCATTGTATCCAGTAAGAACACTGGGGTCAATGATAACAAGAGTGTCCGAGTTTCCACTGATAAGGGCCAATGAGTAAACAGGCCCCAAACCAGCACAGCAGTAAGTAGTGCTCCCGCACGCAACTGGACACCCTCTGGCCAGTGCTCAAGGCCTTGGTCACGGAATTGGTCGACAGTTTGCTGTCGAAACATGGTATCAAGCAAACCACAGAGACTCAAAAGACAATTAAGCACAAGCTCAAGAAATTCGAAAAAAACAATATCCCCAACTTCAGGAACGTAGGGCAGGAAACATTCCTAAAAATCAGGTAGACTCCAGTACTTGCAGCTATACTTGATACTTGATGCTGCATGTACTTGATACATGCAGCTCTTGATAAAAATGAGAGTTCCCTGTTGGGTTATTTGTTGACCTATGTAAGGCTTTTGACACTGTCAACCGCTAAAACCTTCTTCTTAAATTACATCATTTTGGGGTCAGAGGACACTCCCTCCAATATCTTCATTCTTACCTTACTGACAGGCTTCAGTATGTTTCTATGAATAATTTTATTTCTCCCACCCTACCCATCAACATTGGTGTTCCTCAGGGCAGCATACTTGGCCCTCTCCTCTTTCTCATCTACATCAATGACCTTCCTCATGGCTCTCAACACCTCAAACCAATTCTATTTGCTGATGACACAACCTTCATTTTCTCCAGTCCTGACCCCCCTTGCTCTAAATGCCACAGTAAATACTGAGCTAAATAAAGTCCATCTTTGGCTAACTGCCAACAAACTCAACCTCAACATTGACAAAACTTTCTATATTTTGTTAGGTAATAAATCCTCAAATCAAATTAATCTATGAATAAACAGTATACAAATTAGTAATAAAGTAGATGGCAAATACCTTGGCGTTCTCATCGATAATAAGCTGAATTTCCAGGGACACATTCTAAATATATCAAAAAAGGTTTCTAAAACTGTTGGCATTCTTTCTAAGATCAGATATTATGTACCTCGCCCTGCCCTGGTAATGCTATATTACTCTCTCATCTATCCTTATCTCAATTATGGTATTTGTGCTTGGGGTTCTACTACACAAAATTATTTACATCCTCTAATTACTCAACACAAAGCTGCTATTAGAACAATATCCAACTCTGGCCCCAGACAGCACTCGGTACCCCTACTCACATCTTTGAATATGTTAGATATTAAGTCACTGCACTGCTCTCATGTGTACTCATGTACTCATGTCCCTGCTCTCATGTGTACTCTCTATATTTAAAACTCTGAACTGCAATATATAAAATGCCGAACTGTAATGTCAATCCTGACCTTAAAAGTTTCCTAGAAGGTTGTAACAGAACCCATGGGAATCGCACCAGAGACAAATACCTATTTGATATTCCAAGAGTGCGGCTTAACTAAACTAGAAATGCTCTACAATTCAAGGGACCCAGAATGTGGAATGACCTCCCCAATCACATCAAAGGCCGTGCCCCTCTCAACCAGTTTAAGAGTAGAACTAAGTACTACTTAATTAACTCCATGTAATTCTTGTTTCTCAACAATGCTGTTTGTTGACCAACTTGTACAATTAATTGTTCCCCCTCCCTTTGTGGCCCGTTGTCGTGGTGAGGGGGCTTGGTGGACGACTGCCGAAGTGTGATGCTCCATGGGTCAGTTCTCTGTCAGTTTGACGCCTTATGCTCCTGCTGCTGTCTTCGCTAATTTTGCCACAAATCTTTTCCTTTTCCTTACGTTTCATTTTTCTCTTCCCCCCCTCTTCTCCTTTCAAATTGTCATTTCCTGCCGACCTTTTGCCGGTCTTGATTATTCTTTTGGACTTCTTCTGTTTTGATGCCCGGGTGTTTGGGGAGGCATATACTCTCTCACCGGTAGAACTGTAGTACCCAACGTCGCGAATGACGGGAACCTTTTATTATCAATCCTCCTTTCGTCGCTGAACCCGATCTCGACGGACTGACGGTTCTTAAGGTAGTGATTGTGGGGCGTATACTCACGATGTACCCCTGGGGGGCCCCTGGCAAGACCAGCAACATGTTTCTAATTGGGTGTCCTATCCTCTAATTGTGGCTCCGTGGTGGGTACAGGGACACATTCGTGAATGAAAGTATTACCTTTCGTTTCGATGTCGCTGAATACTGTTCCTCTTATGACTTCTCAGGCTCGTAGGGTGGGCGACCAAGCCCCCGGGTCGGACTGTGTTGGAAGAATGAGCTCTGTAGCCCCCACTACATTGGGCCTAGACCTAGCCCCACCTTTGACCCTCCTGACTACTCCCCCAGCTCTCCTCCCTTCTCTGTGGTTGGGTGGAACCACACGCTCCCAGCCGTGACCACCTCGTCCTCTGACACGGCTCGGTCTCTCATTGTGACTACTGCGCCTTTTAAACCCTCTCTCTCTGGGGGTTCTCAACGCCGTCCCCCATCACAGTCGCACTCGTAAGATCCCTTCTCATATTAGTACGTACCAAGCCTTGTTTGGTCCTGCTTTGTGGGCTAAATACTTTGATCTCCTCCCTCTGGATTCTACCCCTGACGATTTCTTCCTCCATAAACACCTTGTTGATTCGGTAGATGCCTCTGTTACTTTTAGCCCCACCCGTTTCGGTACACGTGTCGTCGCTGCTCCTTCACTGGATGCAGCTACCGCTTAGCTGCATTGTCCTGCATTGGGGAGACCCCTGTTTGGATCTCCAAAAACGCTCGGTTAAATGCCAGTGTTGGCACCGTTCTCCTCCAGCACCATGTTGCAACTGGTGTTAGGGACCTGAAAGACTGCCATGAGGATATTAAACATATCCTCGAAGCCCAAGGCCATCCTGTTCTCCAAGGTGGACACGTTCACTCGACCCCTTCGTGGTCGCTGCCATCAGCCCCTTCGAGTTGTGAAAATCACCCTTGTTAGTAGGATCCTTCCGCCCTCTATCATTCTTGCTGGTGCCAGGTGCTCCGTTCAGGAGTATATCCTCTCTCCAAGGTTTTCTAATAAGTGCTGGAAGTTCGGGCACGGTGCCTGCAAGTGCACAAGACTTGTTTCTCTATGCCCCATGTGTGGAGACGATAGCCACTCTAAGACAGATTGCTCATCTCCCCAGGCTCGCTGCCTCAATTGCGGTGAGGCCCACCCTTCCTTCTCCCGCACGTGTATCCATTACAAGCTTGAGGAAGCAGTCCTCAACTTGAAACACTGGGATCGTTTGATTTTTCCTGAGGCGATCCACCCTTTCACTGGCATATCTTATGCTTACGTGTTGCGTTCTACCTATCCTCGTCCTTCCCACCTTCCTCAGTCCCACAACCGTTTCCAGGCCTTGGACCCAGACAAACCCAGCACCTCCTCTCCTGTTCCTTTACATCCTGTCCTGGAAGGTTTCCCTCTTGATTCTCCTTCTGGAGTTTCCCTCTTTCCTACCCTGTCTGCCATGTCGTCTTTTACTTCTCCCCCCTGCTCCTTTTATCCCATCCCTCCCCACTATCTCTTGACCCTCCACACCGCCTGTCTGTCCAGGCTCATGTCCATCATATCCTCCCAGCAATCTTTATGTTGTTCACTCCTGTTCTTCTTCTCCTGCTGAGACCTTGAGTCTGTCACCCAGTACGTTGTTGCTGGAACACCTGAGTCAGAAACGTAAGCCTGGCTCGCCTCCTTCCTCCTCCCCAGCGGGTAAGAAGGCATCGCTTTCTGTCCTCGCCCCCCCTCCCCAACTCTGACTCTATCGCTTCGCTCCCTCCCATTTCGGTAGTCGAGCCCCTTGTCCCAGATATGGAGTTTTTTTTTCGCTCCCCCGATTCCTTCTCGGTTGCTGCCCCTGCTGAGGTGCGCTTCCCAGTTTTTACAAACCCCCTTCTCTTGTGCTGTCCATGACAGCCCCTCACTTTGTTCTCCCCCCCCCCTCCACTCCGGACCCCATCCGTCTGCCTCTGGTCTGTCCAGCTCCCTTCCCGCATCCTTACTAAGTTTACCAATGCCCCCTAATCCTGATTTTGTTGACCCGATCCTGGTCCTGACCCGTTCCTGATCTTGAGCTTATTTAATATGCTGTGTTCAAATGAAATTAAATGTTTATTCAGGGAAAGTACATACATAGAAGATTAAGTAATATATAAATAAATTTTATTCAGGTAAGGTACATACATACAAGGTAAGATACAAAAGTTGATGTATTTATAGATAGAGCTAGTACATACAATGCCTAAAGCCACTATTACGCAAAGCGTTTCGGTCAGGAAAAACATTAAGACTAAAACTTAATACTAATTGAGATTAAAGTATAAATTGTGTTGAGAAAAAATAAGAAAAGAATGGAAAAAGGGGGGGGGACATGGCAAGAAAAAATAGCCAAAATACATTTGGTCACACAAACAGGTATTGTTTAAAATAGAAGACATGGGTTGACAATTTTGGGGGTGAGGTAGGTTACATGAGTAATTAGGTAGTACTTAGTTTTTATCTTAAACTGCTTGAGAGAGGTACAGTCTTTAACATAATCGGGAAGGTCATTCCACAATTAGGTCCCTTGATTTGTAAAGCATTTCTAGTTTGACTTAGTCGTACTCTGTGGAATATCAAATAGGTATTTGTTTCTGGTGTGGTGCTACATGGGATCTCGTTACAACCTTCTAGGAAGCTTTTAAGGGCAGGACTTGACATTACAGTTCGAGCGTTTTAATATATATATATATTAAGAAGTATATATAT
>WNGS01093578.1:12153-33809 GCA_020271785.1 Procambarus virginalis
TGAGAGAGTACAGTCTTTAACATAATTGGGAAGGTCATTCCACATTCGAGGTCCCTTGATTTGTAAAGCATTTCTAGTTTGACTAAGTCGTACTCTTGGAATATCAAATAGGTATTTGTTTCTGGTGTGGTGCTCATGGGATCTGTTACAACCTTCTAGGAAGCTTTTAAGGGCAGGACTGACATTACAGTTCAGCATTTTATATATATATATATATATATATATATATATATATATATATATATATATATATATATATATATATATATATATATATATATATATATATATAAAATACACATGAGAGGATGTGCAGGGACTTAATATCTAACATATTCAGAGATTTGAGTAAGGGGACCGAGTGCTGTCTGGGGCCAGAGTTGGATATTGTCCTAATAGCAACTTTGTGTTGAGTAATTAGAGGACGTAAATGATTTATGGTAGTAGAACCCCAAGCACAAATACCATAGTTGAGTTAAGGATAGATGAGAGAATAATAGAGTGTCACCAGGGCGGGGCGAGGTACATAATATCTGATCTTAGAAAGAATGCCAACAGTTTTTGAAACTTTTTTGATATATTTAGAATGTGTCCCTGGAAATTCAGCTTGTGGTCAATGAGAACGCCAAGGAATTTGCCATCTGCTTTGTTACAAATTTGGGTATTAGTTATAAATTATTTACAAACATAATGTTGGATTTATAGATAGAGCTAGTACATACAATACCTAAAGCCACTAGTACCCATAGCTTTTCGGGTAGGGTGAGGTGGGGAAAAAAAACACTTAGACTAAAACTTAATAGTAACTGAGCTTAAAGTATAAATTGCGTTGAAAGAAAAAATAAAAGAAAAAATAGGGGAACATGGTAGAAAATAACCAATATAAAAGTTGGTCGACATACAGCATTGCTTAAAAATAGTAAGACATGGGTTGACATTTAGGGGTATGGAAGGTTACAAGGAGTTAATTAGGTAGTACTTAGTTTTCATCTTAAATTAAACTGGTTGAGAGAGGTACAGCCTTTGACATGATTGGGAAGGTCATTTCACATTCTGACTCCCTTGATTCGTAGAGCATTTGTAGTTTGATTAAGTCGTACTCTTGGAATATCAAATAT
Source organism: Procambarus virginalis (assembly GCA_020271785.1). Taxonomy (NCBI): domain Eukaryota; kingdom Metazoa; phylum Arthropoda; class Malacostraca; order Decapoda; family Cambaridae; genus Procambarus; species Procambarus virginalis. The sequence goes on from WNGS01093578.1 coordinate 13,272, forward strand.
GTATTTGTTTCTGGTGTGGTGCCCATGGGTTCTGTTACAACCTTCAAAGAAGCTCTTAAGGTTAGGATTGACATTACAATTCAGAGTTTTAAATATATAGAGTACACATGAGAGGATGTACAGTGACTTCATACCTAACATATTCAAAGATTTGAGTAAGGGTACCGAGTGCTGTCTGGGGCCAGAGTTAGATATTGTTCTGATGGAAGCTTTGTGTTGGGTAATTAGAGGACGTAAATGATTAAGTATTAAATAGTGATTAAGTACCTTTAAGCAACCTACCTCATTTTTGTGTATAGTTTTATATATTCTTTTTTTTCATAGCTAGTTCTTTTATCATTGTCTTTTTTGGCTTTTCTGCAAAACAGCCCTCTTATGCAAACTATTATACACCCAGATCTTATCCTCGTATCTAGTATCTATGACAATCATCACTTTAATGATCAAAATTGCAGATATTACACAGCACATGATGTGAACAATGTTTTAACACGTAATCACAATGTTTCTGTCATTAACTTGAATGTAAGATCTCTAAGCAAACACTTTGATGATGTTAATGCCCTGATTCAAACAGTTGACAACAAATTCTCTTTTATTGTGTTTACTGAAACGTGGTTAAAAGAAGACACTACTCAACTCTACAGCATACCTAACTACTCAGCTATTCACAACTATCAAATTCAAATTCAAATGTTTATTCAGGTAAAGTACATACATACAAGGTGTGATACAAACATTGATGGATTTATAGATAGAGCTAGTACATACAATGCCTAAAGCCACTATTACGAAAAGCGTTTCGGGCAGGAAAAACACTAAAGACTAAAACTTAATACTAATTGAGATTAAAGTAAAAATTATGTTGAGAAAATATAAAAATAAAAAAGGGGGGAACATGGCAGAAAAATAGCAAATATATAATTTGGTCTACAAACAGCATTGTTCAAAATAACAGACATGGGTTGACATTTTAGGAGTAAGGTAGGTTACAGGGAGTTAATTCGGTAGTGCTTAGTTTTTATCTTAAACTGGGTGGGAGAAGTACAGTCTTTAACATGATTGGGAAGGTCATTCCACATTCTGGGTCCCTTGATTTGCAGAGCATTTCTAGTTTGATTAAGTCGTATTCTTGGAATATCAAAAGGTATTTGTTTCTGGTGTGGTGTTCGTCCCTCTACTGTTTCCATCCCCTATCCACTGTTCTGCTGCTCGTGTTTTTGTGAGTAAATGGTATACAGTCTGTTCCATTTATCTCCCCCCAAATGTCCCATTTCCCTTCCTGATCTTAAACATCTATTTGACTCCTTGCCAGAGCCGGTGGTCCTGTTGGGTGATTTCAACTGTCGACATACCCTCTGGGGTGATGTTCTGACAAACACCCGAGGCCGCCTTCTCGAACCGCTCGTCCTCTCTTCTTCCCTGTCTCGTCTGAATTCAGGTGAGCCCACCCATGTGGACTCTCGAACTCTCACCCTTTCCTGTCTTGATCTTTCTCTCTGCTCGTCGTCCCTTTACTTAGATCTCACATGGCGGGTTCTTGATGACCTCCATAACAGTGACCATTTCTCCATCCTTGTTACCTTTTTCTCTTTCCACCCTCCCTTCTCCTTCCCTAGATGGCAGTTTGTCAAAGGCTGACTGGAACCTATTCCCCCTCCGTGTTACTGTCTCTGACCTCTCCTCTCTGCCTCTTCCTCGAGCCTTCCTCCTTTTTCATGACACTGTCTTCGACGCTGCCATTTGCTCTATTCCTCGTTCTACCTCCCGGGGCGCGCGGAAGTGCGTTTCCCTGGTGGAATGCGGACTGTGCTCGGGCTGTCCTCTGTAAGCGTTCAGCCTGGAAGGATCACTGACGCCGGCAGATGGCTGATTCTTTTATTTTGTTTCAGAAAGCAAGTGAGCTGGCCCGTAGGACCATCCGTACAGCTAAGCGTGAGAGTTGGAAATCTTTTGTATCCACCATTACGTCTGATACTCCTCTGCCGCAGATCTGGAAGATCCGCAAGATTGCGGGTAGGTTCGTTCCAGATGTCTCGCCGGTTCTGCACCTCCGTGGTACTCTGGTGGCAGACCCAGTGCAGGTCGTGACCGAACTGGGTTCCCACTTTTCTTCTGTTAGCTCTGGTTCTTATCTTCCTTCTCCGTAAGCCCGTTCTTGAATCCCTTCCCTTAGATTTCCACGCTCATTTCCGCCTTCCCTATAACGAGCCCTTCTCTCTTTCTCTCTCTCTGAACTTCAGTCTGCCCCAACCCATCCTCCGAATTGATGAATTGACAGTAGAGTTTAATTCCAAGTGTAATAAATTCATTTCCTTACTGTCATACATAGTACATATTTGCACTTATTGGGCTGTTACATTTACCTCACCATTCATTCTCCTCATTTTCTGTTAAGGAACATATAATCTCTTCCCACAACCAAACCATCACCAGAGAAATCTTAGCAAACAACACAGAAATCATTGATAGATACAGCGACAGCAGCGGCTTGACATCTGCGAGGCACTACACATCAAGAAGTCAACACCAGCAATCAACAGCCAATTAACACACAACTATATTCTACCCACTTCAAGACTCCGCTCCAATATAGAAGCATCAAGAAATATGGGCCAATAGGCCGTCTGCAGTTACAAGTCTGCCCTTTAACTTATACCCATTGTTCCGTGTTCTGTGTTTTGTTGAAAGTTTGTTTTCACCTTACTATTGCATTACATCACCTCACCCAAATGCAGGTATAAAAGACCCAAACAACAACAACATTCGAGACAGACAGCACCGCTCCTGTGCCAGGTAAGTCCTCTACGGGCTCACCATAGCCCGTGCTACTTGGAACTTGTTCCGAGTAGCTGAATCTATAACAACAACAACAACATTCAGTTATAAGTTGTGTGTGTGTAAACTAAAGTCTTTGAAAATGTAATAAGTTTTACGAAACGCGCTCAAGTGTCGCGTCAGACTAGAAATAAAAATGAATTTTGGAGAATTGATTTTTCATTTACCGTCGACAGTAAAAAGAAACATAAGGAAGATCGAGAAAATTCGTGTTAGAATTATTAATCTTACTTTTCGGTCATATTTAATAATATATATATATATATATATATATATATATATATATATATATATATATATATATATATATATATATATATATATATATATATATGTATGTCGTACCTAGTAGCCAGAACGCACTTCTCAGCCTACTATGCAAGGCCGATTTGCCTAATAAGCCAAGTTTTCATGAATTAATTGTTTCTCGACTACCTAACCTACGTAACCTAACCTAACCTAACTTTTTCGGCTACCTAACCTAACCTAACCTATAAAGATAGGTTAGGTTAGGTAGGGTTGGTTAGGTTCGGTCATATATCTACGTTAATTTTAACTCCAATAAAAAATTTTTTTACCTCATACATAATGAAATGGGTAGCTTTATCATTTCATAAGAAAAAAATAGAGAAAATATATTAATTCATGAAAACTTGGCTTATTAGGCAAATCGGGCCTTGCATAGTAAGCTGAGAAGTGCGTTCTGGCTACTAGGTACGACATATATATATATATATATATATATATATATATATATATATATATATATATATATATATATATATATATATATGCAAACAAGCCTGAATGGTCCCCAGGACTAGATACAACTGAAAACTCACACCCCAGAAGTGACTCGAACCCATAGCATTCATATAGCATCATATTTGGTTCATATAGCCTCGGCTATCACTTCCTTATGTCCGGTCGTGATGGTCAAGTGGTTTAAGGCGTCCCTGTACATACCAGTTGCATTGCTCCTGGGAGTATGGGTTCGAGTCACTTCTGGGGTGTGAGTTTTCAGTTGTATCTAGTCCTGGGGACCATTCAGGCTTGTTTGCATTTGTGTTCCTCACGTGTTGCCCCAAAAAATGAGGTGATTTGATAAAATGCTATGCCCAAGATTACCATCCGAGTGCCGGCGGGGAAGTGGTTCATATAGCCTCGGCTATCACTTCCTTATGTCCGGTCGTGATGGTCAAGTGGTTTAAGGCGTCCCTGTACATACCAGTTGCATTGCTCCTGGGAGTATGGGTTCGAGTCACTTCTGGGGTGTGAGTTTTCAGTTGTATCTAGTCCTGGGGACCATTCAGGCTTGTTTGCATTTGTGTTCCTCACGTGTTGCCCCAAAAAATGAGGTGATTTGATAAAATGCTATGCCCAAGATTACCATCCGAGTGCCGGCGGGGAAGTGGTTCATATAGCCTCGGCTATCACTTCCTTATGTCCGGTCGTGATGGTCAAGTGGTTTAAGGCATCCCTGTACATACCAGTTGCATTGCTCCTGGGAGTATGGGTTCGAGTCACTTCTGGGGTGTGAGTTTTCAGTTGTATCTAGTCCTGGGGACCATTGAGGCTTGTTTGCATTTGTGTTCCTCACGTGTTGCCCCAAAAAGTGAGGTGATTTGATAAAATGCTATGCCCAAGATTACCATCCGAGTGCCGGCGGGGAAGTGGTTCATATAGCCTCGGCTATCACTTCCTTATGTCCGGTCGTGATGGTCAAGTGGTTTAAGGCGTCCCTGTACATACCAGTTGCATTGCTCCTGGGAGTATGGGTTCGAGTCACTTCTGGGGTGTGAGTTTTCAGTTGTATCTAGTCCTGGGGACCATTCAGGCTTGTTTGCATTTGTGTTCCTCACGTGTTGCCCCAAAAAATGAGGTGATTTGATAAAATGCTATGCCCAAGATTACCATCCGAGTGCCGGCGGGGAAGTGGTTCATATAGCCTCGGCTATCACTTCCTTATGTCCGGTCGTGATGGTCAAGTGGTTTAAGGCGTCCCTGTACATACCAGTTGCATTGCTCCTGGGAGTATGGGTTCGAGTCAGTTCTGGGGTGTGAGTTTTCAGATATATATATATATATATATATATATATATATATATATATATATATATATATGTCGTACCTAGTAGCCAGAACTCACTTTTTGGCCTACTATGCAATGCCCGATTTGCCTAATAAGCCAAGTTTTTCTGAATTAATATATTTTCTCTAATTTTTTCTTATGAAATGATTAAGCTACCCATTTCATTATGTATGAGGTCCATTTTTTTTCATTGGAGTTAAAATTAACGTAGATATATGACCGAACCTAACCAACCCTACCTAACCTAACCTAACCTATCTTTATAGGTTAGGTTACGTTAGGTAGCCGAAAATGTTAGGTTAGGTTAGGTTAGGTAGGTTAGGTTGTCGAAAAAGAATTAATTCATGAAAACTTGGCCTATTAGGCAAATCGGGCCTTGCATAGTAGGCTGACAAGTGCGTTCTGGCTACTAGGTACGACATATATATATATATATATATATATATATATATATATATATATATATATATATATATATATATATATATATATATATATATGTTGTTAATATGACCGAAAAGGTAAGATTAATAATTCTAACACGAATTTTCTCAATATTTCTTATGTTTCTTTTCACTGTCGATGGTAATTAAAATATCAATTCTCCAAAATTCATTTTTATTTCTAATCTGACGCGACGCCTGAACGCGTTTCGTAATAACTTATTACATTTTCAAAGACTTCAGTTTACACACACAACTGTAACCTGCAAACACGCGTGTTGTTGGTGTTGTTTTAGATTTAGCTACTCAGAACGAAGTGTCCATAGTACATGCAGGGTTAGGAGTTGTTGTTGTTGTTAAAGATTCGCTACTTGGAACAAAAAGTTCCAAGTAGCACGGGCTATGGTGAGCCCGTAGTGGATGTTAGGGTTAGGAGGCTACGAGAGGCAGGGTGAACAGTCGTGGGTTGGAAGTACTCAGAGGTCCGCGGTGTGGTCCCGGCCATACAGTTACTGCAGTATTGATTGTTTGTCAAGCGTCATGCATATTGAACCTGTGGCCAGCTGCCGCTCTCACCCCCCCCCCCATCCTCTGCATCAATGGTGAACCCTCTCAGCCCCCTCCCCCAGCATCCTCTCTCTCTCACCCCCTCCCCAGCATCTCTGTTGCATCCTCTCTCTCTCACCCCCTCCCCAGCATCTCTATTGCATCCTCTCTCACCCCCTCCCCCAGCATCCTCTCTCTCTCCCCCCTCCCCAGCATCTCTATTGCATCCTCTCTCACCCCCTCCCCAGCATCCTCTCTCTCTCACCCCCTCCCCCAGCATCTCTGTTGCATCCTCTCTCACCCCCTCCCCCAGCATCCTCTCTCTCTCACCCCCTCCCCCAGCATCTCTGTTGCATCCTCTCTCACCCCCTCCCCCAGCATCTCTGTTGCATCCTCTCTCACCCCCTCCCCAGCATCCTCTCTCTCTCACCCCCTCCCCAGCATCCTCTCTCTCTCACCCCCTCCCAGCATCCTCTCTCTCTCACCCCCTCCCCAGCATCTCTGTTGCATCCTCTCTCACCCCCTCCCCAGCATCTCTATTGCATCCTCTCTCACCCCTCCCCCTCCTCCAGCATCCCTATGAGCTATGGGTAAAGTCTAAAAGAGCTGAACCTCATGTCCCTGAAAAACAGAAGAGTAAGCTAGGGGAGACATGATAACCACCTACAAAATCCTCAGGGGAATTGACCGGATGGACAAAGACAAAGTTTTTAGCTCGGGTGGAAAATGAACAAGGAGTCACAGGTGGAAACGTAGTATACAGAGCCACAGAGACATTAAAAAGAATTTCTTCAGTGTCAGAGTTGTTAACAGATGGAATGCACTAGGAAGTGATGTGTGTGAGGCTGACTCCATACATAATTTCAAATGTAGATATGATAGAGCCCAGTAGGCTCAGGAATCTGTACACCAGTTGATTGACGGTTGAGAGGCGGGACCAAAGAGCCAAAACTCTTTAGTCCTGTCTCTCTCGTTTTACATTTTTTCTCTCTCGAAAAAGAAGAGTCACACCACTCTCGTTTCCTGAGGCTCACTGCCTACACAGGCGGACCAGTTGTCCGTGGAGGGAAAAGCAGTGTGTGTGTATTCCGCTATTTTGACTCACCTATTTGCGTCTAAAGTCGAGTTTTAGCTCTTGGGTCCTCGCTTTTCTAGCTGCCGATTGTCTAATGCATTGATTTCAGACCGATTTCCTTATAATATATACTTTTAAAATTATCAATGGAGTTAGCTTCTGCAACCTGTTCCTTCAGTTCATTCCATTTTCCCACTATCCTTACATTAAAAGAAACTTTCTAACATCTCTATGAATCATCTGTCTCAAGCTTCCATCCATATTCTCTTGTAGAATTGGTATTGATTGTGAATATTTCCTTTTTTCCACTCAATCGTCTTAAGTATTTTATATGTCTCTATCAGGTCTCTCCCCCCCTTCTCTCCTCTTCCCTAGCGTCGTCAGGTGTAGTTTCTTCAGTCTCTTTTCATACCTCGTCCCTCGCAACTCTGGTGCGAGATTTGTTGCAGTCTTCTTGACCTTTTCGACCTTCCTTATGAACTTGGGGGTAGAGCTTCGGCTCTTTTGTTCCGTCTCTCAATCACCAATCAACTGGTATACAGGTTTCTGAGCCTATTGGTCTCTAGCATATCAACATTTGAAACTGTGTATGGAGTCTGCCTCCACCACATCACTATATATACGGGCTCACCATAGCCCGTGCTACTTGGAACTTTTGTTCCAGGTAGAGAATCTTAAACAACAACAACCACATCACTGCCTAGTGCATTCTATTTAACACTCAGTAGAGTAAACACACTCACACACAGAGTGCGTGTACATGTGTGCGCGTGTGTGTATGCACGTGCACGTGATCCAGGAGGGGCAGGCGCTGTTTACCTCAGCCACTGAGCTCGCGTGGGTTTTTTCCAGCGCCCTGTAACAGCCCAAGTAGGCTATGAATGAGCCTGAAGCCGCATGCGTCATGCGTCAGAACGTGTGTGACGCAGCTGTTGTGTGGTGAATGCTGAGCTCAGCATGGTCGGCGCCATGATGGGTGTGGAGGTCGGTGCCATAAGTCGGTGTCATTTCTAACCTTGTTGTTTCTCTCCAAACAAAAGGTCACATTTGGATATGACTCCCACGCTCGCAACACGTTCCCCGGTTAAGGGACGAGGGAATGGTTCCATGTAGGAACTGAGGTTGGAATCATACAAAACGCAGGAGAGGGAAAGAGAGCAAAAGGCCATCAGTGAAATAGAGAGAAACCCGAAATATTTTTTCTCCTATGCAAAATCAAGATCAAAAACCACATCTAGTATCGGGCCCCTGCGAAAGGAAGATGGAACTTTCACCGATGACAACAAAGAAATGAGCGAGCTACTGAGGAAGCAATACGACTCTGTCTTCAGCGAGCCATTAAACGCACTAAAGATCGATAACCCAAATGAATTTTTCATGGATATGATACCAACATCAAATCATATATCAGACGTCACCCTATCCCCACTGGATTTTGAAGAAGCCATAAACAGTATGCCTATGCACTCCGCACCAGGCCCGGATTCTTGGAACTCCATATTCATCAAGAACTGTAAAAAACCACTATCGCAGGCCCTTCACATTCTGTGGAGACAAAGCCTAGATACTGGCGTTATTCCTGATATACTAAAAACAGCAGAGATAGCACCACTTCATAAAGGAGGAAATAAGGCAGAGGCAAAAAATTACAGACCGATAGCACTAACATCGCACATCATAAAAATTTTTGAGAGAGTGCTAAGAAGTAAGATCACAAAATACATGGAATCACAGCATCTCCATAACCCCGGACAACATGGTTTCAGAACAGGGCGCTCTTGCCTGTCGCAGTTGCTGGACCACTATGATATGGCATTAGATGCTATGGAAGACAAACAAAACGCTGATGTAATTTACACAGATTTCGCAAAAGCTTTTGATAAATGTGACCATGGTGTTATTGCCCATAAAATGCGCTCAAAAGGAATTACCGGAAAAGTAGGCAGATGGATCTACAATTTCCTGACCAACAGAACCCAATGTGTAATAGTCAACAAAATAAAATCCAACCCGTCAACCGTTAAGAGCTCAGTCCCCCAGGGTACTGTGCTTGCTCCAGTACTTTTTCTCATCCTCATATCGGACATAGACAAGAACACAACCTATAGCACTGTATCATCCTTTGCAGATGACACTAGGATCTTCATGAGAGTAGGCAACATAGAGGACACGGCGAACCTCCAGTCAGATGTAGATCAGGTCTTTCTATGGGCTACAGAAAATAATATGGTGTTTAACGAAGACAAGTTCCAGCTCATGCGCTATGGAAAAAATGAAAATATAAAAACGGAAACCACGTACAAAACTCAGGCAAATCATAACATAGAACGAAAAGGCAATGTAAAGGATCTGGGTGTACTCATGTCGGAAGACCTTACCTTTAAAGAACACAATAAAGTAGCCGTCACAACTGCAAGAAAAATGACAGGTTGGATAACAAGAACTTTTCACACTAGAGATGCTATACCGATGATGATACTTTTCAAAACGCTTGTGCTCTCTAGAGTGGAGTACTGCTGCACAATGACAGCCCCTTTCACTGCTGGTGAAATTGCTGACCTGGAGAGCGTGCAGAGATCCTTTACTGCTAGAATCCACTCGGTAAAACATCTAAACTTTGGGACCGACTTAAGAGCCTAAATCTGTATTCCCTTGAGCGCAGGCGGGAGAGATACATAATAATTTACACGTGGAAAATATTAGAGGGGCTGGTCCCAAACCTGCACACAGAAATAACATCACATGAGACCAGAAGACATGGCAGGATGTGCAGAATACCCCCGTTGAAAAGCGGAGGTGCAACTGGTACTCTGAGAGAGAACTCTATCAACATCAGAGGCCCGAGACTGTTCAACACGCTTCCACTACACATAAGGGACATAACTGGCAAACCCCTCGCAGTGTTCAAGAGAGAACTGGATAAGCACCTCCAAAGGATACCTGATCAAGCAGGCTGTGACTCATACGTCAGGCTGCGAGCAGCCGCGTCCAACAGCCTGGTTGATCAGTCCAGCAACCAGGAGGCCTGGTCGATGACCGGGCCGCGGGGACGAGTGGAGGATGGAAGGTGGAATTAAGGAGTGGAGGATGGAAGGAGTGGAGGATGGAAGGAGTGGAGGATGGAAGGAGTGGAGGATGGAAGGAGTGGAGGATGGAAGGAGTGGAGGATGGAAGGAGTGGAGGATGGAAGGGAACCAGTGTAAGGAAAACAAAAGCAAATAAGTAGACGTTATGTGAGGCTGAAGCGAATGAGGAGGAAGAGGATGAGAAGAGAAAGCAAAAGTGATTAGAGTGAGAGATTGAAGATGGTAGTAGGAGGAAGGGGGGAAAAGAAGAGCGGGAAAGAGAATTAAGGAACAACAGCAGAATAAGAAGAGGGAAAAGGTATAGAAGAGGACGAATAATGAAGGACGTGAGATTGCACAACACCGCCAGGCTGAAATGACACGGGAAAACAAAATATTATCCATCGCCTTCTTCACTTCATCTCACCTCTCCTAACTTTCCTCAATCCCTCCCATCCATAACTCCCCTCGATCCTCCCCCTCATCACACTTCCCTAAAATCCCTTCTCCCACTCCCCTTACTCCGTGGGGGAGACTTAATTAAAGCTTCACTTGGTGATAAGGAGACTATTTCTCGTGCTAGTTTGCGTCTAAGTTTAATATCTGTTGTCCGGCAGAGCTGGCGAGGCTGACACACACCCAGAAGTTTGTCCCAGTCACCGAGCCCTCAGGGACAACTAGCCGCATATTACAGTCATCACAGCAAAGTGCTTTATAGGATTATCTATACAAATAAAAATGTAATTTTTGACACAACGTTGGAATCGAATATGCACGTGTTTTTATATACCTACTATATATATGCCTCACCTGTGACAGGAATTTTTTTTAAAACAGCGCCATCTGTTGGATGTAAGAGCAACACACGCTATAATCTCCAAAAGTTCTTCACAGATTGCTTTGAAATTTTGACACAACTTTCCTTTTGAATACGGCATGTTTTTATATACCTACTATATAGATGCCACACCTGTGACATGTAAAAACATGCTTTTTTTTGAAAAACAGCGCCATCTGTTGCACGTAATAGCAACACACACACACTATACTAAATATCTTACAATTCAATTTTAATGTTCCCGATTGCATTGATAAATTGAATTTTCATAAATTTCTATTTCTATTTATTTTTATTTAATTATTTTGTGTGACATTGCATTCGAATTGAGCTGTGATGTTTACCATACCGTTCATTTCGTAAGTGTATTGATGCCACATCAGTGACAGGTAAAAACATTTTTTTTTTAAGAAACAGCGCCATCTGTTGCACGTAAGAGCAACACATGCTATACTAAATATGTTACGATTCCATTTCAGTGTTTATAATATTAATAAAATGAATTTTATAGATTTCGATTGGGGACTCCTGGTTCAACCTTGACGACGAGCGGACGTCTTGACACCTCCTCCGCCTGGGAGTCGCCTGCTTTCACGTTTGGTCTTTGCTACTGCCGTTCAGCATCCCTTTTCTATGGTCCGGATGTACGACGCCTGGCGCTCATATCGCCTTGGGTCACAAGATTGTTGATAGATTTGTTTTTTATGTGTTCTGGCTGGTTCTCCCGGCGGGGGTGACGGTGTTTGGGGGGCCGGCTTGGCCGAGAGGTGCCGGAGGCTGGTGGGTCTTGGTGGGCTCCTGGTGGGCCCTCAGCCGTGGTGGACGGCTGGCTTCTGCTCTGCCGGAGGACACTGGATGACTTTTGAGTTTTAGTTGGGGGGCTGAGTTTTGGGTTTGCTACCCAGTGTTCTCTGTGTGGGGCGAGGCCAGTGCTTGTCACCCTGAGGGACTCCTGGGACTCCCCCAATGGTCTGTCTGCATTTCTTTGCCGCATGGCATATTAGTTTCCAGGGATTGGCATCACTTGTTTCGCGATTTGGCTTGGTGTTTCGCCTTTCTGGGCTTTGCGATTAACCCTTACCAGGCACGCCAGGTCACATCTGATCCCAAGATCGTCGTCGCCCCTAAACCAACAACAACAACAACAACATAGATTTTGATTTATTTTCATTTTGATTTAAATATTTTGTGTGACATTGCTTTGGAATTGAGCTTTGTTGTTTACCATACCGTTCATTTCGTGAGTATAGTTTATATTTTAATTGTTTCATTGTTTTCTTTTCGTTTTTTTAACCGGTTTTTCTTATATTTCAGTGATGGGAACATCGGTGGGTGATGGTGGGAAGGACGAGGGGAAGGAAGAGTTGGGATGGTGGGGACGAGGGGACATGAGAATGGTGAATGTTGCGGAGGACAATGGGACAGGGGAGTGGGGGATGGTAGAGAGGACGAGGGGATGGTGGAGTGGGGGATGGTGGGGAGGACGAGGGGACGGTGGAGGAGGAGAATGGAGGTGAGGGCTGGGAGACAGGGGGAAGGTTGCCATGGCAACGTGTGGCCGAGTACAGCTAGAACTAAATATGTGACGATTCCATTTCAATGTTTCCGATTGCATTGGTAAATTGAATTTTCGTTGATTGCAATTTATTTTTATTTAATTATGCCGTGTGATATTGCGTTGGAATTGAGCTGTGTCGTTTGCCGTACCGTTCATTTCGCGAGTCTAGTTTATTTTTTTATTTTTTTTCATTTTGTTTTTTTTATCTGTTCTTATTTTTCAGTGATGGGAACATCAGATCATTTGGTGTTCCCATTTTTCTGATAGGTGCGTCAGAATTGGGAATGCATCAGACAGGAGAGTGGGGTATGGTAGAGAGGGTGAGGGGATGGAGGAGGGAGGACAGGGGGGCGGAGGAAGGTTGCTGTGGCGAAGCAACGCGTGGCCGGGTACAGCTAGTTTCAAATAAAATAAACACCAGACCAGTCAAAAAAATAATTAATTCTATTTCCTATTAAACTGTACTCACCTATATGTACTCACCTATATGTGTCTGCAGGATCGAGCATTGACTCTTGGATCCCGCCTTTCGAGCATCAGTTGTTTACAGCAATGACTCCTATCCCATTTCCCTATCATACCTGGTTTTAAAATTATGAATAGTATTGGCTTCCACAACCTGTTCCTTAAGTGCATTCCATTTTCCCACTACTCTCACGCTAAAAGAAAACTTCCTAACATCTCTGTGACTCATCTGAGTTTCCAACTTCCATCCATGTCCCCTCGTTCTGTTACTATTCCGTGTGAACATTTCGTCTATGTCCACTCTGTCAATCCCTCTGAGTATTTTATACGTTCCTATCATGTCCCCTCTCTCCCTTCTTCTTTCTAGTGTCGTAAGGCACAGTTCCCTCATGCGCTCCTCATACCCCATCCCTCGTAGCTCTGGGACGAGTCTCGTTGCAAACCTCTGAACCTATTCCAGTTTCATTATATGCTTCTTCAGATGGGGACTCCATGATGAGGCGGCATACTCTAAGACTGGCCTCACGTAGGCAGTGTAAAGCGCCCTAAATGCCTCCTTACTTAGGTTTCTGAATGATGTTCTAACTTTTGCCAGTGTAGAGTACGCTGCTGTCGTTATCCTATTTATATGTGCCTCAGGAGATAGATTAGGTGTTACGTCCACACCCAGGTCTCTTTCGCGCGTCGTCACAGGTAGGCTGTTCCCCTTCATTGTGTACTGACCCTTTGGTCTCCTATCTCCTAGTCCCATTTCCATAACTTTACATTTGCTCGTGTTGAATTCCAGTAGCCATTTCTCTGACCATCTCTGCAACCTGTTCAGGTCCTCTTGGAGGATCCTGCAATCCTCATCTGTCACAACTCTTCTCATCAACTTTGCGTCATCCGCAAACATCGACATGTAGGACTCTACACCCGTAAACATATCGTTAACATATACAAGAAATAGAATTGGTCCCAGTACCGATCCTTGTGGTACTCCACTTGTTACTGTTCGCCAGTCCGACTTCTCGCCCCTTACCGTAACTCTTTGGCTCCTTCCTGTTAGGTAGTTCCTTATCCATGCTAGGACCTTTCCCCCTACCCCCGCCTGCCTCTCGAGTTTGAACAGCAGTCTCATGTGCGGTACTGTATCAAAGGCTTTTTGGCAGTCCAGAAATATGCAGTCTGCCCAACCATCTCTGTCCTGTCTTATCCTCGTTATTTTATCATAGAATTCCAGAAGGTTTGTTAGGCACGATTTCCCTGTCCAGAACCCATGTTGATGTTTGTTCACAAACCTAACGTTCTCCAGGTGTGCAACCAGTCGTAGCCTAATTATTCTTTCCAGTATTTTACAGGGGATGCTTGTCAGTGATACAGGTCTATAGTTAAGTGCCTCCTCCCTATCGCCTTTCTTGAAGATCGGCACGACATTCGCCTTCTTCCAGCAACTGGGCAATTCTCCCGACACAAGTGACTCATTAAAGATCATTGCCAGAGGCACGCTGAGGGCCTGCGCCGCTTCTTTTAGTATCCACGGTGATACTTTGTCTGGTCCTACTGCTTTAGATGCATCTAGAGTTGTCAACTGTTTCATTACCTCCTCTACTGTCACCTCTATATCTGATAGTCTTTCATCTAGGGTAACCCCTTCCAACAATGGGAGCTGCTCAGGCTCGGTAGTGAACACTCCATGGAAACTGGCATTCAGTGCCTCACAGATTTCCTTGTCACAGTGCCTCACAGATTTTCCTTGTGTGTGTGTGTGTGTGTGTGTGTGTGTGTGTGTGTGTGTGTGTGTGTGTGTGTGTGTGTGTGTGTGTGTGTGTGTGTGTGTGTGTGTGTGTGTGTGTGTGTGTGTGTGCGTGTGTGTGTGTGTGTGTGTAATTACCTAAGTGTAGTTACAGGATGAGAGCTACGCTCGTGGTGTCTCGTCTTCCCAGCACTCTTTGTCATATAATGTTTTGAAATTACTGACGGTTTTGGCCTCCACCACCTTCTCACTTAACTTGTTCCAACCGTCTACCACTCTATTTACAAAAGTGAATTTTCGTATATTTCTCCGGCAGCTTTGTTTCGTTAGTTTAAATTCTTCCAAAAATTTGGAAGACTGCTAATGTAGTCCCGATATACAAGAAGAGGGATAGACAGGAAGCACTGAACTCCAGGCCAGTGTCCCTAA
Source organism: Procambarus virginalis (assembly GCA_020271785.1). NCBI lineage: Eukaryota > Metazoa > Arthropoda > Malacostraca > Decapoda > Cambaridae > Procambarus > Procambarus virginalis. Next base: position 28,356 of record WNGS01093578.1, read on the forward strand.
CCTGCATACCATACAAACTGATGGAGAGGATTGTGCAAAAAAAGCTTGTGGAACATCTGGAGGGAAAGAACTTTGTAACACAGCATCAACACGGGTTCAGGGATGGCAAGTCCTGCCTCACAGGATTCATTGAATTCTACAACCAGGTAACAAAAATCAGGTAAGAAAGAGTGGGGTGGGAAGACTGCATGTGTGTGTGTGTACTCACCTAGTTGTACTCACCTAGTTGTGTTTGCGGGGGTTGAGCTCTGGCTCTTTGGTCCGCCTCTCAACCGTCAATCAACAGGTGTACAGATTCCTGAGCCTATTGGGCTCTATCACATCTACACTTGAAACTGTGTATGGAGTCAGCCTCCACCACATCACTTCCTAATGCATTCCATTTGTCAACCACTCTGACACTAAAAAAGTTCTTTCTAATATCTCTGTGGCTCATTTGGGCACTCAGTTTCCACCTGTGTCCCCTTGTGCGTGTGCCCCTTGTGTTAACTACCCTATTTATTTTATCTACCCTATCAATTCCCTTCAGAATCTTGAATGTGGTGATCATGTCCCCCCTAACTCTTCTGTCTTCCAGCGAAGTGAGGTTTAATTCCCGTAGTCTCTCCTCGTAGCTCATTCCTCTCAGCTCGGGTACTAGTCTGGTGGCAAACCTTTGAACCTTTTCCAGTTTAGTCTTATCCTTGACTAGATATGGACTCCATGCTGGGGCTGCATACTCCAGGATTGGCCTGACATATGTGGTATACAAAGTTCTGAATGATTCTTTACACAAGTTTCTGAATGCCGTTCGTATGTTGGTCAGCCTGGCATATGCCGCTGATGTTATCCTCTTGATATGTGCTGCAGGAGACAGGTCTGGCGTGATATCAACCCCCAAGTCTTTTTCTTTCTCTGACTCCTGAAGAATTTCCTCTCCCAGATGATACCTTGTATCTGGCCTCCTGCTCCCTACACCTATCTTCATTACATTACATTTGGTTGGGTTAAACTCTAACACTCATTTGTTCGACCATTCCTTCAGCTTGTCTAGGCCTTCTTGAAGCCTCAAACAGTCCTCTTCTGTTTTAATCCTTCTCATAATTTTGGCATGGTCCGCAAACATTGAGAGAAATGAATCGATACCCTCCGGGAGATCATTTACATATATCAGAAACAAGATAGGACCGAGTACAGAGCCCTGTGGGACTCCACTGGTGACTTCACGCCAATCGGAGGTCTCACCCCTCACCGTAACTCTCTGCTTCCTATTGCTTAGGTACTCCCTTATTCACAGGAGCACCTTACCAGCTACACCTGCCTGTCTCTCCAGCTTATGTACAGCCTCTTATGCGGTACTGTGTCAAAGGCTTTCCGACAATCCAAGAAAATGCAGTCCGCCCATCCTTCTCTTTCTTGCTTAATCTTTGTCACCTGATCGTAGAATTCTATCAAGCCTGTAAGGCAAGATTTACCCTCCCTGAACCCATGTTGATGGGTTGTCACGAAGTCTCTTCTTTCCAGATGTGTTACTAGGTTTTTTCTCACAATCTTCTCCATCACCTTGCATGGTATACAAGTTAAGGACACTGGCCTGTAGTTCAGTGCCTCTTGTCCGTCACCCTTTTTGTATATTGGGACTACATTAGCCATCTTCCATATTTCTGGTAGGTCTTCCGTTTCCAGTGACCTACTATACACTATGGAGAGTGGCAAACAAAGTGCTCCTGCACACTCTTTCAATACCCATGGTGAGATTCTGTCCGGCCCAACAGCCTTTCTTACGTCCAGTGAGAAAGGCTGGCGCCGTGACCTCTCCTTGTTCTATTGTAAATACCTCCTGGAACCTTTTGTTGAGTTCTTCACACACCTCTTTGTCTATCTCTGTGTACCTGTCTTCACTCATTCTAAGTTTCATCACCTGTTCCTTCACTGTTGTTTTCCTCCTGATGTGACTGTGTAGTAGCTTTGATCCGGTCTTGGCTTTATTAGCTATATCATTTTCATACATTTTCTCAGCTGCTCTTCTCACACTAACATACTCGTTCCTGGTTCTCTGATATCTCTCTCTACTTTCTGGTGTTCTGTTATTACAGAAGTTTCTCCACGCCCTTTTGTTCAGCTCCTATGCTTCCATTCATTCCCTATTAAACCACGGATTCTTCTTTTGCTTCTCGGGTTTTTTCCTGTCGAGGCCGGGATAAACCTGTTTACCGCATCCTGACACTTTTGGGTGACATAGTCCATCATGTCTTGTACGGACTTAGTTCTGAGTTCTGTGTCCCATGGTATATCCTTTAGGCATTTATTCATCTCCTCATAGTTTCCCTTTCGGTATGCCAGCCCTTTGTTTCCCAGTTCTTTATTGGGGAAGATAATTCCTAGCTCAACCAGGTACTCAAAGCTCAATACACTATGATCACTCATTCCCAATGGGGCTTCCAACTTAACTTCCCTTATATCTGACTCATTTAGGGTATATATCAGATCAAGCAAAGCTGGTTCATCCTCTCCTCTCATTCTTGTCGATCCCTTGACGTGTTGACTTAGAAAGTTTCTTGTTGCCACGTTCAGCAGCTTAGCTCTCCATGTGTCTGGTCCTCCATGTGGGTCTCTGTTCCCCTAATCTATCTTCCCATGGTTGAAGTCTTCCATGATTAGTAGTCTGGATCCGTTACTGCTAGCCACAGAAGCTGCTCTCTCTATTGTATTGATGGTGGCCATGTTGTTTCTATCATATTCCTGTCTGGGTCTTCTGTCGTTTGGACAATTAGACTATTTTACAGGAACTCTTTTCGAAAGCTCATAAAACAGAGGAAAGGGTCCTGAAATATACTTTTGATAGGAACTTTATCCCCTACAGACAAAAATCAGAAAATACATTTGATGATTTACTATAAAACCAAAAAAACGGCCAACCTACTCATGAGAAACTCTCCAGACACAAAGCAGAACGCCTTAAAAGAGACCAACGTCGTCTATGCCTTCAAATGCCCACTTGGGGACTGTAAGCCCCAAAGAACTCAGTATATAGGCAAGACAACACTATCTCTTTCCAGGTGATTAACAATGCATAAGCAACAGGGCTCCATTAAGGAACATATAATCTCTTCCCACAACCAGAACATCACCAGAGAAGTCTTAACAAACAACACAGAAATCATCGATAGATACAGCGACAGCAGGCGGCTTGACATCTGCGAGGCACTACACATCAAGAAGTCAACACCAGCAATCAACAGCCAATTAATGCACAACTATATTCTACCCACTTCAAGACTCCGTACCAATATAGAAGCATCAAGAGGAACTATGGGCCAATAGGCCCTTTGCAGTTACTTCCATTCTTCCCTCTCATTTATCCAATTTATACCCATTGTACCGTGTTCTGTCTTGTGTTGGTCAAAAGTTTGTTCACCTCATCCAAAACTGTTGCAACATATCACCTCACCCAAATGCGAGTATATAAGACAAGCTGTTTAGTGTCAGAATTAAGTAAAACTGTTTAGTATTTTTAGGTTACAGTTGTGTGTGTGTAAACTAAAGTCTTTGAAAATGTAATAAGTTATTACGAAACGCGTTCAAGTGTCACGTCAGACTAGAAATAAAATTAATTTTGGAGAAATGATTTTTCAATTACCACGACAGTAGAGAGAAACATAAGAAATATTGAGAAATTCATGTTAGAATTATTAATCTTACTTTTTCGGTCATATTTAACACATCTCTCTCTCTCTCTCTCTTACCATAACGTCCTTCGTGAGTATTAGTTTATTTTTTTTATTTTTTCATATTTACATATCATTTTTGAAATGGTTTTTCTTAGATTCAGGATGGGAACATAGTCAGATCACTGTCCCAATTTCGATGGGAACATCAGACCATTTGGGAAATCATCGAACGAGGGAGTGGGGAATGGTAGGGATGGAAGAGTGGACAAGGGAGGTGTCGGTAATATAAACGTAAAATCAGGCACATTTGAGTTAATTCTCAATGAAAACACATTGAATTTTAATTTGTACTGGAACCACGATTTTCAACATGGCTTTTAATTGTCTAAATAACACGAAACCTGCCGCTCTATGAGTATCAAGTAAAAAGTCCTTGAATTTTTTTTTTGGGGTTAAAAAATATATAGACATTTTCAACGTTTTCCATGCTATGTGGTGATTTTTAAGGAAAAGATATTCGAACATATTAATTTTTCGATACTACTTCAAGTTTCCTCACGATATGTAAATTTGCCTACAAATCTCAGAACTTCATGATATATTGCGTTTTTAGCGAGGTTTCGTGAATTATTTTTTTGCTACTAAAAATCATCGACATTTTTCTGTATGTCCACGTGGGCGGGGGCGTGGTCACGGGGCGGGAGAGGTGCGACTTCCAGTGGTCGGGGGGAGGTGGTCCACGTGTTCGGGAGGTGGTGAGCGTGGGTGGGGGAGTGTGGTCCAGGGTCGGGAGTGGTTCCCGTGGGCGGGAATGGAAGTGTCCACTGGTGGGGGAGGGTCACGTGGGCTGCGGGAGTGGTCCACGTGTGTAGGGAGGAGGTGGTTCCACGGGTGGGGGGGATGTGTTCCAGTGGGCGGGGGAGTGTCCACGTGGTCGGTGGGAGTGGGTTTCCCCGTGGTCGGAGCAGATCGTGGTCAAAGCTCGTTCGGGAGAGTGGTCAAGATGGGTCGGGGGCGCGGGAGTGGTCCAAGGGGCGGGAACGTGGTCCCACGGTTGGTAGTGGGGTGGCACGTGTTCGGGGGAGTGTTCCAGCGTGGTCGGGGCGAGGGTCCACGTGGGGCGGAGAGGGCCACGTGGGCGGGGAGTGGCTTCCCGTGTGCGGGAGAGTGGTCCAGTTGGCCGGGGGGGTGGTACCACGGTGGGACGGCTGGGAGACTCGAGGGTCCACGTGGCGCGGGGAGTTGGGTCCATAGTGTTAGGGAGAGTGGTGTTTCCTAAGTGGGAGGGCAGGTGTGTCCACGTGGTCGGGGGGAGTGGTCCAAGGGGCGGGGGGAGTGCATGGTCACGTTGGTGCGGGCGATTGGTCCACGTGGCGGTGGGAGTGGTCACGTGGGTGGGGGGATTGGTAAACGTGGGCGGGGGACGTTGTACACGGGGCCGGGGGCGCTGGGTCCACGTGCCGGGTGAGTGGTCCAAGTTTGGGCGGGGCGGAGGTGGTCCACGGTGGGCCGGAGGATTGGTCCATGGGGGTGGAGAGTGGTCCAAGTGGCGAGGAGAGTGGTCGACGTTGGGGGGGAGAGTGACTACAACGCTGGGCGGGTGGGACAGCGTGAGTCAAGCTTGGGCTGGCCCGGAGAGGGTCCCCGTGGGAGCGAGAGGTGGTCCACGTGGGCGGGAGGCTTGGTCGATGGCCTGGGGGACGAGGTCCACTGGCGGGGGAGGGTCACGTGGTCGGGAGAGGCGGAGAGTGGTCCACGTGGGTGGGGGAGTGGTCCACGTGGTCGGGGAAGTGGTCCACGTGGG